>JARJCP010000198.1:0-122691 GCA_029281795.1 Mycena crocata
AGCTAGGGAAGGTGGTCAAAACTGCAGTCAATAATTGAAGGGCAATGTTTTCCGGGTCATCGTCGTTAGCTGCAACATCGTCAAGACATCAATGACAGGATTGTCCATGTGTTTGCGTTTACGATACTCTTCATCGGCAACGAGGGCCTCAAGACTGCCTTCAAGCTCGAAGTGATATGGCACCACCTAACCATCTCCATTATCGCTTATGCCATCACCACCGGCGACTTCGGGAAAGCCTTCCTCCCGTCGCTGCGTCCAAGGTCGCTGCCGCCGCTCATGTCGTCTATCTCCTCCCAGACCCCTGGGTCCTCCTGTTCCCCGTCTCCACCCCGCGCATCCGCCCCGCAACGCCCTTGGGCTCCCGCAATTGGCAAGTCGTCGCATTTCCTGGCGTCGACAATCACATCGACACCAGCACCCTCACATGGATCCGCTGGCTCGGCAGGGGGGCCTCCGGACAAGTCGCCAAACTCCAGGGGGCAAGCGGGAAGATCTTCGCCGTCAAACGTATGAAGGCCACCGAGACCTGGAGGTCAGAGGCCGCGGTGCACGTCGCCATGCGGGATCACCCTGCCTTTCCGGTCCTCCACGGCGTCTATCGCGCGCAAGCCCACCGTTTCTTTGTCATGGTGCGCCTTTTTCTTCCCAGTCGCCCCGCTGTTCCTAACCATGTGTTCTCGCTGTGCATGCCATCCGGTTCTAGTACGTCTGTCTGCACGACTGTGTCATCCTATGCTGACCTGTGTCGTACAGCTGGTATGTCCTCCTTATGTGTTGCTGACTTGTTCTTCTCTCATTATCTTTGTAATGCTTGCTTCATTGTGATTATGTGTGCGCACATTAAAATAATCCTGCCGCCCCCCGCCGCCCTCGACAATCACTAGAACAGTTGATAACATCAATTCAGAAAGCTTAAATTCGTAAGTCCGCAGGGGGTTTCGGGTTTCGCACGACCATAGTCTCCCCGTCCCGAAGGTCGTTGCAGTAAATCAAACGGGTTAGCGTGTTCGGGTGTATGATAGAGAGAGAGAAAGGGTACTGACCGTGGAAATGAAGGTATTGACCTAAGGACAAGGTTAGTAGAGTCGTAATGGCAAAGGGTAACACACCAGAGAAAAGCTATAAGTCAGTAAGTGCTACACTAGGGTTACAAGTGAAGAATCTACATTAATTCTGTGAAGTATAAGTCAGAACGAGTGGTTGAACTTGAAATTGTAGGACATACCTCTCGGCCGAGATCCCCGAAGTGGCGTCGTAGTTGAAGTCCTAAGGAGAAGTTGAGTCGTCAGTAACATAGGATAGGAAGGAATAATTGAACACGTACCCGTTACATGTTTTCGAATGGTAAGTTGAATTTCTTGAGTTGTAAAGCTCGGCGCCACTTTGAAGATCTAATACGGCATACTATTAGAGTCAGGATTTAGAAAATAATTGAATGAACACACCAACAGTATAATAGAACCCGTCGCAGTGGAGCTGTTTGAACAACGTAAGTTAGGGTTTGTTAATATTTGAATGTAACATACCTCCACGCCCCGATAATTGAACCCGGCAACAGCGGCGCGTTATTGACGCGTTATTTTGCACTCCCGACGTGTTGTTGAATGCCGGGATGTGTTATTCACATCGCCGACGCGTGGAAGCTGTGCGTAAGGTGTGGGCGATGATGTAGGTTCACAATGATATTGTTACGTACCTTCCAGAATCAACCGAAAGTTCCTGCGCAGCACTATGTGCCATTGTACATATGTGCAGTGCTTATGAGTAACATTGGCGTTGGTGGAGGCATGTTGAGGCCCGATCTAGCAGGGGATTATTAACAACAGGAGGAGAATAAGGTTGAGAACACTGGTACATACCTGGCTGCATACCCCGCTCGCCGGAACTCCAAAAATCGAATCAAAGTTTTCGGGGCAGCGCTATGTGCTGCTGTCGCGCATAAGGTTGATGGTCACCTGGAGGTTTTATGGTAAGACAAAAGAGTTGATAAAAAATAAACCCAACATACCTTGGATGCGGGACTTTGTTTGCAGGAGTTCCAAATATCGAATAAGATTTTCTGGGCGGCGCTACGCGCCGCTGGCCATGGACTCACACTCGAAGATCATTGACAAATGTATACTGAAGCTATGTGGGTGTCAGTAAAAGCGCGAAGATGTGCAGGAGACAGCGTACCTTTGAGCGACATTGTGGTTGCTTACTGAGCTTGAACCCGATCACGTGTAGTGGCGCGTCGGTGATGTCGGCGATGTTGCATGCGTGTTGAATTTTTGAATCGAGTCGGGGTGGGGTTATGAATGACCTGGGATGGAATGATAAGCATCGAAGATGTTACAAGTGGATGAGAGAGACTTACGAGGCACCAACAGCGGCGGCATGTTGAATTTGGAGGTCTGAGGAGAGTGCGTGAAGAGGCTGTGGATGAGAGGAGTCAGTGCTGAAAAACTGAAAGCGGACATGTACACACATCCATGACAAGCTCTTCGACAACGACGGTGGTGGCGATGGTGGACGGGAGTTGAACGTAGAATGTGGTGAGGAAGAGTACAAGGTGTGGCGACGAGCAAGCAAATCATATTGCGGAAGGTCATAGTGGGGGGGAAAGAAAGAGAGATGGTGGCAGTGAGATGTGGGAGTATTTATACAGACGCGTGAGGTTGC
The DNA here is from genome assembly GCA_029281795.1 of Mycena crocata. NCBI lineage: Eukaryota > Fungi > Basidiomycota > Agaricomycetes > Agaricales > Mycenaceae > Mycena > Mycena crocata. The sequence goes on from JARJCP010000198.1 coordinate 2,665, forward strand.
AAATGTTTGGCTGTTCAACAAACATTTTGTGTGCGTGACTTGGTGCAAACATACACAACCTCACGCGTCCTTATAAATACAGGCGTCTGAGGCTGTGTATCGCTCACTTTACGCCCCCATGCTGCCCCTACAATATATGCTCCCCGCTCCACTTCATCTCCTCAACTCAACGTCAAGATGTAGGCTTCAACATGGGTTCAACTTCAATTCGCGATCATGGAGGATTTGATGGTGGATGTTGAACCAGCGGAGTCTCGCTGCGATGTGTTGTTCTCTTCTCACTCACCTATCCACGTCTCAGTGACCTTTAATCGGACCTCGACTTGCCTCGAATTGAATTGGATTTCGCTACCACCCAACATCCCTTCCAGCATACCACAACCTGAATTCCCTTGTCCAACATCCAGTCCCCCTGTGGTCGAGCGGGATACGAGAGTCAAGTTATTCACCGCCTTGCATTCTACATCCTGCTCAACATCACCTTAACATCGGCGCCAGCCCCATCCCTCGTGTGCATCACGTCCGTCGACCCTGCAGCCACATTGATTGTATGTTGTCAACAGCTTGCATCACTTTTAAGCTTAAGTCAACGATCACTTTCAGAAGCTCAGATACCCGCCGAGAACATTACAGAATTATTCTTAGAACTTACAGCTTGCACAACTCAATAGCGTTGCAACTTGAGAGCTTACAACTTGTACATCTGACAATTTCCGCACCGTTCTTACCAGTGTTTCAACTATGTGTTAGCTGTAGATACTATTAAAATCCCATTTGAATTGGTTTCGCTTCATGAACACCTGAGTCACTTCAATCTGTGATAAAGAAAATCAATATCAAATAGGTCCTGTGTCCCACCAGTTAACCGTTCAACTCATTCGTAGAGACCTGGCAGTGCTTTGTAGCACCACTGTATAATTTTCATGGTTGTGAACGAATTCCTGGGACTGGTTAAGGGTTCAAAATCACGACATCGCACCTTGTACATTCTTCAAACATTTAAAATGATGGACTTGAATTGATAACTTAGCGTCGAAGGTCTGCGAGAGGATTTCGACTTGCGCAAGCACTGCAGAATTAGCTACATGAACCGAAATGATAGACTTACCATGGTTGAAAAATCTGAATCAAAGGTCTTGGTGTTCAAGGCTGAGATCTGAATCGTTCTCCTTAGGATTTGAGGAGATTTGGATAAATGACGAATTCCCGCCGTCGAAAGCTAAGCAGAGTTGTGGAGAATCTAGCGGGGTACTCACATTGTATCTAGTAAGATTGGTTTGTGAAGACGTATTAGGCTGGGGGAATACTGAGTCTTGAATCAAAGTTTGCGCATGGTTTCATCCTTCACTGTAAAATGGTTGGATTTGAGTCAATTGTTCACTTAATGTTTCATATCTTTGCAACGGAAAACAACGCACAGAGTGAACACACTGAGCGGTTTATGATTGAGCAGGAATCCGTATTAATAGTAGAAACTCGGAATAACAATGACTTGAATTGTCCTTGCAAGTCCTAGTCATTCGGATAAGCAGATGGTCTCGTTGTCACATCTGTGGTTGAAATCCGCATTCTGGAGATTCAATCAACCCCTAGATACCTTGCTGGATTGGTAAGTGAAATGGTAACTCCGGCAGAGAACTACGTCGCATACTGTAGAAAATGGGAGAGCCGAGTTAGTAGCAAGTTAGGAATCTAATTTGAATCCCCGATATTAACTCATTTGAATGTTCAAGTATGAGACCGAAAATTGGGCACATATTTTTAGATACCAAATGTAAAGTTGTTTTTTTGAATCCTCACGCTCAGTACAACAGATGTCGCTTGGTGCGTCGAAGATCGATTCTACATTTCAACTTTGCGTCGAAATTGAACATGTGAACTTCTTTTGTGGCAGATCGGTCGAAGATTTGAAACAAACATATCGTTACATTGAGACTAGGAACGGAGGAGTGAGGTTGTACTGGCCAAAGGATAATGAGAGGTGGGAGCGACAAGAATGCGGGGTAGAAACATGCGGCATCAATTTTGATGTATGACCAAATCGGTCCGACTTCCTTCCTCCGCTCATCTCCGCGCAACAACAACAACAACAACAACAACCACCACCACCACCATCCCGGTGCGCTGGTCGTCGTTCCGGCCTCGTCGAGCATCGGGCACTCGGCGCCGTCGACAGCTCATCGTCCAGTACCGTCTACTCACCATAGACGAGGTTTCGGACCAGCACAAATGCTCCTTACACATGTTTCACCAAGCCCCCACCCACTATTTTCAGTGCCGTCCAACTCGACTCTACCACCTTTCCAGCCTCGAAAACACCACCCCGGCCCGCCCATACCCCCTTTTAACGCTCGCGCCTCCAAATTCCACGCCATCCGCAGCCGCCTGCCCCCGCTTAACTCCCATGCCGCCTGTGCACGGTTTCGCCTCAGCCGCAAACCTTTAGCCACCCTCCACCACCTTCTTGACGAGCACGCACACAATACCCGCTTGCGCGCAGCGTCCACAGAGCAGCAGCTGGATTGTTTGTGTCGCCGGCTTGCTGATCTTCAGATGGAGATAGACGCATACGATATCTTTCATGACATAGCCGATGCCTTATCACAACAACAGGCTCTATTTCGTGCCGAAGCTCACAACGATGCGTTACAACTGCAGTCGATGTATTCGGTGCTACACTCCGAGTCCACATTTTCGTCGCCGTCATCCATTTCCACACCTGCGCATCCAGCCTTTGTCGCATTCTCACTTCACAGGTCGCTTCCATAGCATCCACAGTACCATTTCCTCCCTATTCGACACTGCTTCAGCGTACCTTGAAGCTGCCGCCGTCACTTTGCGGCCCTCATCGACTTCGGTGGATTTTTCGGTGGATTTTGCTGATGTAACGCGATCACGTGTACATGGGAAGCTGCATTGGAGTCATGGTTCAAGTCGGAAGCCTCAGTTTTACTTTTTCTTTCCATACGCTACGCCGTGGTTGGCCTCGGCCATACCTCAGTCTTGTATTTAGACAGAGGCGATAGTTTGAATGTAAACAATGTAAACAAGTTTAAACTCTGGGGTCCATCTCCGGTCTCCGCTCCGACTCGAATTGCTGTATAGTACCTCTGCCGGATTTATTCAATGTCTATAGCTCTCGGTTTGCTGCTAGGTTCCAAAGGTGACACATCGAGTTTGGCAGAAATCCGCGTCCTTTGAATAACAAGATACCAACTCATTTCGAGTGTGCCTTGATGCATCAAGGGTTGGTTGCGCCGCAGAAACGGCATACATATCCGCTTTGGGTCTAATCATGCTACCTGAAAATTTTCAGGACTCCTCGTTACCTCGCCTTGCCTCCTGCGCCGACCTTCACCCTCGCTCCCTACAGAAGTGCAATCCAGCGCTAGCTTTCCAGCGCATAGAAGATTTAAACAGGTGCATTGATCCTCTTCAAGAATATTCTTCGCACTAATGATTTACATTTTCTGGTTTGAGTCCGCCGGTAGTTTCAATGACGGCGAGAGACCTCAACAACGTCAACTCAGTTAGGTATGTACCGGATCGAGACTTGAACTCCGTACAGAAGCGCTGACAAACCAATAACATAGCGCCTTGAAAACTATGACACTATGTACATATCTAATTTAAATGCCGACAATTGACTCCGCCGACATAACACAAACCACTCCCATTGCTGCGGGGAGCCTCACTACCATCACCGTCATATCGAGACGTCCTCGAAGAGTCCTAAGATGCGTTGGAGGCCGGTGGTTGAAGGTGGTTGGGTGTTCGACGTCGGCGGCGGTGAGCTCAACACTGATGTTGAACCAAGGTCATGTGCCTCAGCAACCACGGTGAGTCGCCGCTGAGACATTGAGAAGAATAAGAACTCACACTGCAGTTAGATAGGTTCGACATCGACGGCGACGACGACAGCGACAAGCACTAACATCGACGGTGGCGGCGGGGGCAGCACCACCCAACATCGACGGCCCCAACATGGCAGCATGACCACTGAGTAGAGGTTGGGCGGTGGGAGGAAGTGGCGGGGGAAAGAAAGGCATGTTGAATTTGGTGAGCTCTTTATATAGTGTCGCGTCGCGTGCGAGTCCCGTGAGTTCCCGTTTGTTGAACTGAACCAAACAGGTGCAACGACACGCGTCTCTATAAAGCTGGACGTCCGACCGGCCAATTTTCCCAACACCCCACTTCCCCCCACTTCCAACAAGGGCCTCTCCCGGGCTCCCACCGCCTCCTGTGAGCCAAATAGGACTTCCACTACCTCCTCCTCGATGCCTCTACCCTCCTCAACCACCTCGCTCGTCGCTGACGGCGGCGACGACCTCGACGATGGTCGGTGCCACTCGAGGTATCCTTCCGCTCTTTTCTCTCCTCCTTCTCTGACACCCGCCTACAGACGACCGCCTATCCTTTGCGCTGACAGCGGCGGCATCGCCCTCGTCGTCGGCGACGTCGAGTTCGAAGTCTGCGCTGAGTAGGGGGTCTTTAGGCTTGGTATGTGGCCCTCTTTTGCTCTCCCGCCCTCACTAATTCTCTTCCAGGACCCCGACCTCGCTGTCTCGGACAGCGCCGACGGACTCGGCGGAGTCGGCACACCTCGGTGCACTGGTGAGCTTGAACCAGCCGCTCCCCTCCTCCCTCTGACCCACGCTTTAAGGACCCGGCTCTGAGCGCCGCAATGCATCACCGACGCGCTCGCCAGCCCCGACCGCGCACTTCGGATCAGAGAGCGCACACGCTTTTGTGGGGTTCATTTGGGTGCGCTGTACTCCCTCTGTGCTCGTATACACCTCCTAACCGCTCTCCAGCATCCCCCGCCCGCTGTTTCCCACGGTTGAACTTGCCCCGACGCGGTTCCCACGCCCCGATCACAAATGCATCGCTTCTGGGTTTGTTCCGGCATTTTCTGTGTACTCATACTGACAGCGTGGTCTAGGTATCTTCGCTACCCCCTCAGCAGCAGCCCACGTTCGCCATCCTCAACGGCGCGCCTCGGATCAAACCGCGAGTTGGACTGGTCCCGGTGAAGTTTGGCTCCTCTACGATTTCTGCCCTTACTGATTCGATTTCAGGATCTTTGTTCCCTTTTTGAGCCATACCGCCACCCCCGAATTCATACCGACAAGCCGAGGGCATTCCGGCGCTGGCTCAACTCCGCCACTCAAAAATATTCCACGGCGGCGCTTTCGATGCCCGTGGGAATTATCTCCGGCATGCTAGTCCCTGGTTAAAAACTCAGTGCGTACTTGTTATTTTCTTGCTGCTTCAATTTTACTGACTTGGATTTCAATTTTCTAGTCTCCTGGAATGTTCCTAGATATTGGATTCGGTTGTCGCAGATTGGTTACTCCCTCGGTAATGTCTCTTCATTTTTCTTACTTCGAAACTGAGCTTTTGCAAAAGGACCCCAAAATCCTTCACAAACGTCGCCAACGCGATTTTTTGCCTTGAACTGGTACGTTTTTGTCCCGGGTTACACTCTTTACTGACTTGTTTGCAGGTTTCACTGGATTTCAAGAACCAGCTTATTCTGACCTTCGAGTCCGATTTTTTGCTTCAAACCGTGAAGTACGCGTTAGATTTCTTCTATTGACCTCCTTACTCACTTCAAATTTTCTAGGCTTCGACTCAATGAGCAGATAACCTTCAACTATCAGAGAGCCTTACGACTTTTGAACCTCTGGTCCGTCACACTGGACTCATTCATTCGACTCTTAACTGACTTATATCTAAATCTCTCAGATCTGACTCGCTCAAGACCGACATTATCTTCACCAGTGGGGGAATACTCAGTGCGTTCACTTAACAATTTTGACTCAACTGATACTAACTTCAATTGATTTCAGTTGGATCTGACTTTCCGCCCTTGCTACGCTACGGCCGGGATTATCTTCGACTTGCGCTAGTGCGTCACATCGAACTCTTGAAAATACTTCAATTCCACTGACCTTTGATTTTCAATTAGATTCGTCGACTCGCCACTCTTCAAGATTTTGTCGAATTACATCGGGTCCTGGTATCTTGGGTGCGCCGTTGTATTCAAATTTATTTGACTTGAATTTGTACTTACTTCGGTTCACTTCACTTAGCTCTGACTCGCCCGCCATATATTCGAAAGCTGGAATTTTGTGTACCGAAAGGCTGTGACTATCTTCAAAATGGATTACGGACCGCTGGTGCGTCTTATTCAACCATTTTTACTTTGTACTGACCTCAATTTTGCTCATTAGATCGGACTCCGTTAGTCTCTCTGGTGCGTTGTGCTATATCTTACTTCGACCAATTCTCGCTAACTTTTATCGTTGACCATTAGATCGAACCCTTCCTTCGCGTTCAAACACTGGGAGTATCTTCACATAGACTCTGACACGGGTCTCTGGTGCGTTTCGTTTTACTTACTTCGCTTCATTCAATTTACTGACCGACAATCCATTAGATTCATTTGACTCACCGTTTCAAAGATTATCTTCAAATTTGTGGTGCGCCATGTTCAATTACAAGCCTTTGAACGAGGTGTACTAAGTCTATTAGATAATGATTCAAACTGGACACTGACACCCGTACACCGTTACTATTGCCAAACCCAAGACTATCGTTATTTCTGGTGAGTTACATTTGCTTCATTCAGTATCTGAACTGACTCGATTTATTGTGATCAGGTCAACAGATCTGTTGAAACTATCGCTGGTACTTCTATCTTGTTTGACTATCTCGATTACTTACATTCCTCTCTTGCTAGGTCAATACACCTTCGAGCTTCGGTTACGGGCTCTGTCCTTCGATGGTCCCTTCGTTGACTGACTTATCTACAGTTCGATAGATTGAACGCTTAAATGTCTCGCAGGTAAGTAACATCTCTCATAACATTATTTTCAACCATTCAATGACTCGATTCGTTGATATCAGTCTTTACCTCGACTTGAACTGATTCAACCCCATGCCCGAACATAATGTTACTTCCCTCAGTATGTATTCACCTCGTCATTATATTCCAACTTTTACTGACTCAATTATTCTCTGGATAGTATGATACAGTGTTACTTTGCATTGAGTCGCAAGTCACTGAGACTATTGTTCACTTGCTTCAGGTATGCCCGTACCAGAAGTTCGTCTGCAATTTATTGGCCGACTTGGTAACAGTTCGTTACACTTTAAGTCTTCTCAACCACTTTAAGGGCTTCAATTTATGTGGGATGGATGTATGATAAGTGAGTACTATATTCTATCGCTGCTCTCTATCTACTAATTCTTCAGTTATAGTCTATCATTGCTATGATACATTGTCGAACCACGCTTCAATTAACTTCGTAGCTATCTTCGGCCTTCGGGTCATAGTACACTACTTTGATTCCTTCATCGTAAGCTTTCCTTCCCTTAACTTCACTTGAATATCCACTGACAATACCCCAAGATAACCTTCGTTCAACTTTGGTTCAGTGTCCGGCCATCTCGGACTCATCCAAGCCCTCAATTCTCTCCCAGGTAAGCCTCACTTCCAACTTCGAAACCATACTCTTACTAACGTTCCCATAAAGCCTCCATTCCCTCTCATGAACTCAGTTAAACTTCGACTCAACCATGGTTGAATTCCGCTTTGGTCTTGTTATCTTCCGAGGCCGAAGTCCTCTGTTGTTCTCATCTCAGCTTCAACCACGACGCGATTCCGGCTGGGACGCGATGTATCGGTGGGTAAGCGTTCAGTTTATTGTCTTGTTAGAGCTTGATTCTGAAATGCATACAGTTCTTTCACAGGAATGTCTTCAATTGAGCACCCGGAATATGTTCACAAAGTTGAAGACACGGGGACTGAGTCGCAGGTCAGTGGAATCCAGCTAAATTACTTCGAGTCGCATCTAATTTCGAGTCCGAATCAAGCTAAACCCTTCCCAGCTCTATCCTTCCTTCCACCCAAATGCTAATCAACCCTCTCCACCAACACTGCACCAAAACCCCGACTCCCACACCAAGGTCAATTTTCCACCTTTCCCCGAAATTCTTCGACTCACCTCTTCCCTCCCTCCTAGGCATCTTTCCCATCGCTACTTCTACCCACAGAGGTCAGTCTTACAATGGCTAATCCGCATTCTTGGAAATCTAACCTCCCTATCAATGATTCAGGATTAAATGTATAAGGATTACATGTATCAGTATGAGTAACGTCGGTTTCGCTGGTGCGGAGCCTCGTATGCGTGGGACACGCGTTCGGCGGTGAGATACGGAGGTAGGGGTGCGCGGTTCGTTGCTCAAAGGAGATTGGTGCAGAGCTGACTGAAGGATTAAGAGATTGTGGGGATTTGCAGTGATTTCGACTTACCTGCCGGGATTGTCGCTGGATTCTCCCGATTGAAAGCGTCGTACAGTCGTACGAAGTCCCCGCATCGTCCGCGCGTCGATTCGGCGTTACCAAGGTGAGTCCTGTGTTTCAGTTTTCAAAACTCCGCTTTGACCGCTTTGCAGACTATTCCACAAATACTGCCTCTCTCGGTCCAAGACTCGCAGGGACGCCGTTCCGCAGTCATACAAACACTTCGGTACGTTCGCCTCGTCCGCTCCGCGCCTAGACTATCAATAACTTGCGAAACATTCAGTTTATTCACTCAAAACCACATAATTGGACTCACCCTCCGCAATTTCGGCCGGATTCTTCCAATTTCACGCTGCGTACGGTCGTAGGAGGTCAGTGCATCGGCCGCGCGTCGATTCGGCGTTACCGCGGTGAGTATTGAGCTTGTGATTTCGAGGTCGCGCTTTGACCGCTTCGCAGAACGGTTCGCGAATACGAATCATGTCGGTCCTGGAGTCGCGGAGGCGCCGTTTCGCAGTCTGAGGAACGTGTCGGTACGTTCGATTCGTCTGCTGCGGGTGTAGATTGACACTGACTTGCGAAATCTCAGGTTTTCGCTCTTGACGGAACGAATTGACGTACCTCGTCGTAATCTTGCGTGGATTCTCGATTAGCTGCTCTGCGACGTTGGACGAAGGCGACGCGTCGATTCGGCGTGTCCGAGGTGAGTTTTTGCGCGTGATTTCGAGGACGCGCTGAGGGATTTTGCAGAGTTCCGTTGGTGTTGGAGGGAAGGGTGCTGCTGCGAACGCGGCGTTCAGAGTGTGGTATCCATTGTGGTGATGTCAAGAGCAGTCGTAGGAATGGTTTGGTGCGTGTCTTCCGCTTGCGCGTCGAGTCAAGCTGTTGATTTTTAAATAAAGGATTAGATTTGAGGAGCGATGTGACGCACCGACCGGATGCTCTCAGAGCTACGGACCGCATCGCGACGGAGGGCTCCCGACGTTGTATGCAGTTGAGCGCGAGGTATGTCTTTTGTAGAGCTGTTGACCTCCGGCTGACGTGCTTTTGCGATTGGCAGCAAGAAATACGGGACGGGGACGCGCATCCGAGGTGCGTGCTGATTGTTTATGGCTGGGAACGCGAGTTTGAAAACTATTAGCAGAGAGGCACGGGTATGACGAAGCAAGCACGCACCAAACGAGTCCCCTCGCGAAACCCTTCGAGTGCGCGGTTGCGCAGTGTCAAATGTGCGCGCCGGACGTCGAGTGGTAGTTGGTATTTGAGGGACCGGAGAGCCGCGGTGACGCGAAGATGCGGCCAGGCTCGAAGCGGAGGAGCAGCCAAACAGCGGCACACGGCATGCGAGACGCGGAGGCGCGTCTGCGGGACGAGTGCGGCGGAGGGCAGGAGGACAGGGGCGGAGTTTACTGTGAGCGGCGAGCGGGCGGGGCCGAGTAAGGATTGGAGCGCAGGGGCGGGGCATACGTGCTGTGGCGGAGGGTAGGGCAGGGGCGCGGCAGGGGTCGTATGCGAGGGAGCGGATGCGGGGAGGCGGCAGAGGCAGGGGGATGGGAGACCGAGGCGTGGGACGGGAGAAGGAGGCGTTGGAGGGCGGGGCATCAGCAGAGTACTAGTGTGTCTGCGTGCACGGAGTCGGCAGGGTGGATGCACGACGCGATGACGTCGAACGGAGGTCGATGCCAATCGTGCACAAACTGTGCTCCCGAACTCTTCCGAGCCCTTGACGTCAGACCGACCAAGACCTTCATCCGAGTCGGGCTGAATAATTCCTCGAGGTTCCGCTGAAGACATTCCGACAAGTCCCGCAAGAGATCTTCAACTTTGCGGCTTGCAACGGATCTATGTGCTACATGGGACAGGACGCGTGATTTCCTGCTACTGTACTATTTCAACTAAGTGTTCATGGGGTGTGACATGTGACCTCAAGTGTTCAAATCTCCTTTTTGGGTGATATTCCGGAGCGAAAATTTCCCTTTTTGAGACGGAAAAGCCCAAAAACCTCGATCCAGAATGGCCAAAACCTGTGACATTTTTAAAAAGTGTTCAATTTGGGCCTGGTTGTGACCAGTGACTGAACACTTGGTTGAAATAGTACAGTATTCCTGTCTTTTGACCACCACCATATTCCAACGACGCGCAAGTGATACCACTCGATGGCCAATGTTGCTGCAATCCAGAAACTCTTCTTGTCCTCTCCGTACTATGCTGTGATCGGGGCATCCAAGGATCAAACCAAGTTTGGCACCAGAGTAAGTTCGGACGGAGGGTTCCTTCAAATGCACTGATGCACAACAGATCTTGAACTGGTATAGGGCTCGAAACATGCAAGTCCAGCCCATTCACCCTGTACGTCAAATGACCGCCTCAGTGACCAAACCATTAATTTCTTCAATGCCTTCTTAGAAAGAATCACATCTCGAGGGAATCCCGACAATCCCCACCGTCGGCGAACTCCCCGTCCCTACAAAGACGTCCATAAGCATCATCACCCCGCCCAAGGTCCGCTGTGGCTTCTTCGTTTCGTACCGCGCTTAATCAACTTAGGTCACGCTCCCTATCCTGCAGGCGGCGCTGCCGCTCGGCGTACCCGCTGTGTGGATCCAACCGGGTGCAGCGGACGAGGCCGTCGCCGCGTGGGTGAAGGAGAAGGGGATGGAGGGTCGTGTGATTTATGGCGGGCCATGCATCCTCATGGAAGGGGACTCGGTTCGCAGCCTTCTCTGAGCGCGGAATGTGTGTAATGAAACATTTCTTTTTGTCAATTGCGATATCGCAAAATGGCCAATGCCAATCTGTGGTGCTGGACGCGTCGCAAGTCGTAGTTGTACCATGGCGTCTGGTGATATGATTGGTGCCATCCTTTTGACTATCGTTTTCATTCTTCTTCCAACTGTCCCGTTTGTCCCTGCGTGCGCTACATGGTCAATATGTGCAAGACTCACACAATGTTCCGTTGCTTTATAATGGACTCGGCAGCCAACGCGAAGACTCTGCACGTCTTGGTGCATTTCCCTTCCGCGCGTTTCCGCCCGAGCTAAGCTGCGCACGTCCTGGAATCCTTCAACCCGACACTCATCATCTCCTCATCAAGGCGGTGTCGTCCTCGACACCTGTAGAGAGGTGAACTAGCGCTGAGAAGGAGGTGCCAGTTGCTGGGTACTCAATGGGGCTACTGCGGGCGCTAATATCACTTGTCAGTGTGATTGGCGCCGCCTTCCTCTTTTGTCCAGCGCGTCCATCTGGCTTATTTGGGATTATACCAGTACCAGTGGGAGGGCGACATGGGCAAGACGCGTCCCACACGTGAGCGCGATTGTTTGTTTGTTTACTTGCGAGCTCTGTCAGCCACCCATCGACATCTTAACTCTTACCACCACCATGTCCGCCCTCGCATACATCCTCCGCTGCCTCCTCACCACCGTCTCCTCCGCCCACTGCCGCGTCGTTCGCACTGTGTCGACCTCCGTCAACAAGGCCGTGCTTATTGTGGTCAACATCACAGCCAAGCTCAACAGCAAGCGGCCTCTGGTCATTCCACCCTCTCCCACCCGCACCACGCCTCTGTTCCTCCCTCCCTCGCCTACGACCCCCTGCTCCCACAGTCCGCCCTGGACTCTGTGGCTCGCTCTCCTCGGTGCTCTCACCCTCGCCCTCGTCGCCGCGGTCTTGGTCAAAATCGGCGCGTTCAAGCGTGCTCGGGAAAAGATTGCAGAAGTACTTCAAGTCAGGATTACAAATTTTAAGCGGAATGTTCTCCGGGTCTTTGTCGTCGCCTGCATCATCGTCAACGCCGTCGACACGATCAACAGCAAGGCCATTCATGGATTCGCGATGTCTGTACTGTTTATTGGGAACTACACCGTCAAGCTCGAAGTGGTGTCGTACCGCCTCACCATCCATGTCGTCGCCTCCGCCATCGTCACCGCCAACCTCGTGCAAGCCTTTTCCCCCATCGCCGCGTCCAAGGTCGCCGCCGCCGCCCACGTCGTCCATCTCCTCCCAGACCCCTGGGTCCTCCTGTTCCCTGTCTCCACCCTGCGCATCCGCCCCGCAACGCCCTTGGGCTCCCGCCATTGGCAAGTCGTCGCATTTCCTGGCGTCGACAATCACATCGACATCAGCGCCCTCACATGGATCCGCTGGCTCGGTAGGGGGGCCTCCGGACAAGTCGCCAAACTCAAGGGAGCAAGCGGGACGCTCTTCGCCGTCAAGAGGATGGAGGCCACCGAGACCTGGAGGTCAGAGGCTGCGGTGCACGTCGCCATGCGGGACCATCCTGCCTTTCCGGTCCTCCACGGCGTCTATCGCGCGCAAGCCCACCGTTTCTTTGTCATGGTGCGCCTTTTTCTTCCCAGTCGCCCCGCTGTTCCTAACCATGTGTTCTCGCTGTGCATGCCATCCGGTTCTAGTACGTCTGTCTGCACGACTGTGTCATCCTATGCTGACCTGTGTCGTACAGCTGGTATGTCCTCCTTATGTGTTGCTGACTTGTTCTTCTCTCATTATCTTTGTAATGCTTGCTTCATTGTGATTATGTGTGCGCACATTAAAATAATCCTGCCGCCCCCCGCCGCCCTCGACAATCACTAGAACAGTTGATAACATCAATTCAGAAAGCTTAATTTCGTAAGTCCACACAGGGTTTCGGGTTTCGCACGACCATAGTCTCCCCGTCCCGAAGGTCGTTGCAGTAAATCAAGCAGGTTAGCGTGTTCGGGTACATGGTAGAGAAAACGAAAGGGTACTGACCGGAGAAATGGAGAGTAATGACCTAGGACAAGGTTAGTAGAGTCGGAATGGCAAAGGGTAACACACCATAGAGAAGCTGTAGGTCAGTAAACTACACTAGGGGGTTACAAGTGAAGTATCTATGCTAATTCTGCAAAGTAATAATGAGCGCAAGTCAAAAAGTGCGAAGTTCAACTCACCGAACTCGTCCGAGATCCCCGAAGTGGTGTCGTAGTTGAAGTCCTGAAGGGAAATTGAGTCATCGGTAACATAGGATAGGAAGGAATGGTTGAACACGTACCCGTTATGTGTTTTCGAATGGTAAGTTGAATTTCTTGAGTTGGAAACTCGGCGCCACTTGAAGACCTGATACGGCAGATTAGAGTCAGGATTGAGAGAATAATTGAATACGCACACCAGCAGTATAATAGAACACGTTGCAGTGGAGCTGTTTGAACAACGTAAGTTAGGGTTTGTGATAATTGAATGTAACATACCTCCATGCGCCGATAATTGAATCCGGCAACAGCGGCGCGTTATTGACGCGTTATTCAGTAGTCCCGACGCGTTGTTGGATGCCGGGACGTGTTATTCACATCGCCGACGCGTGGTCAGCAAGCAGGACACGTCGAACCTGTGTGTAAAGTGTCAACGGTGGTGTCGGGTTACATCAATGATAGTGCCACGTACCTCTGAATAATTCCGTGGCAGCGCTATGTGCCGCCGCCGTATGCATGTGCAGTGCTTGAGAGTTGGCACCTAGGAAGGAATTATTAAGAATAGGAAGAAAGACTTGAGAACTGGTACATACCTGGCCGTATACCCCATTCACGGGAACTCCAAAAATTGAATCCGAATGTTTGGAGCGGTGCTGTGTGCCGCAAACGCGCACAAGGTTGATGGAGCCCTGGAGGTTATAGTCAAGTTGAGTAAGAGAAGATAATACATTGAACTTGACATACCTTGGTCGCGGGACTTTCAGATATTGAATTAGAATCTCGGAGTGCTGCTATGCGCCGCCGGCTGCACGGACTCGCGCTCGGAGATCATTGAGGAATGTAAACCAAAGCTATGTGGGCATCAGCAAAAGCGCGAAGATGTGCTGGAGGAAGCGTACCTTTGAGCGGTGTCGTGGTTGCTTGCTGACTTTGAATCCCGATCCCGATCACGTGTGGTGGCGCGTCGGCGATGTCGGCGATGTTGCATGCGCGTGTTGAATTTTTAATCAAGTTGCGATTGGGTTGATAGTGACCTGTTATTAAATAGTAAGCATCAAAGATGTTACAAGTGGATGAGGGAGACTTACAAGGCATCAACAGCGGCGGCGGCATGTTGAATTCGGAGGTTTGAGGAGAGTGTGCATGAAGAGGCTGTGGATAAAAGGAGTCAGTGCTGAAAAACTGAAAGTGGACATGTACACACATCCACGACAAGCTCTTGAACGACGACGGTGGTGGTGATGGTGGACGGGAGTTGAATGTAGAGCACAATGAGAAATAGTACACGCTGCGACGACAACCTAAGCTGCAGTGACGAGCAAGCAAATCATATTGTGGAAGGTCATAGTGGGGGGAAAGGAAGAAAGATGGTGGCAGTGAGATGTGGGAGTATTTATACAGACACGTGAGGTTGCAGCTGTTTGTGCATTCAACAAACATTTCGCCTGCGTGACTTGGTGCAAACAGATACAACCTCACGCGTCCGTATAAATATCAGCGTCCGAGGCTGTGTATCACCCACTTTATGCCTTCATGCCGCCCCTGCGATATACCATCCCAGCTCTGCATACTTTCCGTAACTTCAACTCAAAATGGAGGCTTCAACATGGGTTCGATTTCGAGTTCGATGATAGAGGATTGGATGGTGGATGTTGAACAGGCGGAGTCTCGTTGCGGTGTGTTGTGCTCTTTTCACTCACTTATCCACGCCTCAGTGACCTTTCATCAGACCTCGACTTGCCTCGAATTAAATTGGATTTCGCCACCACCCAACATTCCTTCCAGCATATCACAACCAGAATTCCCTGGTCCACATCCAGTCCCCCTGTGGTTGAGCGGGATACAAGAGTCAAGTTCTGCACCACCTTGCATTCTACTTCCATCCTGCTCCATCCTGCATTATACATCCTGCTCAGCATTGCCAGCCCCATCCCTTGTGTGCATCAAGTCCGTCGACCCTGCAGCCACACATTGATTGTATGTTGTCAACAGCTTGCATCACTTTTAAGCTTAAGTCAACGATCACTTTAAGAAGCTCAGATACCCGCCGAGAACATTACAGAATTATTCTTAGAACTTACAGCTTGCACAACTTAATAGCGTTGCAACTTGCGAGCTTACAACTTGTACATCTGACAATTTCCGCACCGTTCTTACCAGTGTTTCAACTATGTGTTAGCTGTAGATACTATTAAATCCCATTTGAATTGGTTTCGCTTCATGAACACCTGAGTCACTTCAATCTGTGATAAAGAAAATCAATGTCAAATAGGTCCTGTGTCCCACCAGTTAACGGTTCAAATCATTCGTCGAGACTTGGCAGTGCTTTGCAGCACTACTGTATAATTTTCATGATTGCGAACGAATTCCTGGGACTGGTTAGATTCTTAAAAACACAATAGATATCACACCTTTAGGTTCTTCGAGAGCGTTTAAACTGATGGACTTGAATCGATAATCTCAGCGTCTAAGGTCCGCGAGAGGAGTTCGACTTGCATAAGCACTGCAGAATTAGCTTCATTAACCGAAATGATAGACTTACCATGGTTGAAAATCTGAACCGAAGATCTTGGCGTTCAAGGCTGAGATCTGAGTTGTTCTCCTTAGGAGAATTGGATAAATGATGAATTCCCGCCGTTGGAAACTAAGCGGAGTTGTGGATAATCTAGTGGGGTATTCACATTGTATCTAGTGAGATCGGTTCATGAAGACGTACTAAGCTGCGAGAATTCTGAGTCTTGACCACCTGATATCGAGTTTTGCGGATGGTTTCATCCTTCACTGTAAAATGGCTGGATTTGAGTCAATTGTTCAGTTAATGTTTCATATTTTTGCAATGGAAAACAACGCACAGAACGAACACACTCAGCGGTTTAATTGAGCTGGAGTCCATATTAGTAGTAAGCTCGGAATAACAGTGACTTGTATTGTCCTTGCAAGTCCTAGTCATTTGAATAAGCAGATGGTCGAGTCGTTGCGACATCTGTGGTTGAAATCCGCGTTGTGAAGATTCAATCAACCCCTATACACTGAAAGATGTACCGGGTTGGTAAGTTGGATGGTTATTTCGGTGGAACTACGTCGCATCCCGTAGAAAACGAGAGAGCTGAGTGAGTAGAATGTTAGGAGTAATCCGATTTGAAACCCCGATGTTAATGCACTCGGACGTTCAGGTATGAGATCAAAATTGGGCACATATGTTTTAGATACCAAATGTAAAGTCGCTCTTTGAATCCTCACACTTAGTTCAGATGTCGCTTGGTGCATTGAATATCGATTGGTTCTACATTTCAACTTTGCGTCCAAATTGAACATGTGAATTCCTCTTGTGGCAGATCGGTCGAAGATTTGAGACAAAATATTGTTGCATCGAGGCTAAAAACAGAGGAATGAGGTTGTGCTGGCCAAAGGACATCGACAAATGGGAGCGACAAGAATGCGGGGTAAAACATGTGGCATCAATTTTGATGTATGACCGAATCGGTCCGACTTCCTCCCTCCGCTCATCTCCGCGCAACAAGTTTAAACTTTTGGGTCCATCTCCGGTCTCCGTTCCGACTCGGATTGCTGTAAAGTACCTCTGCCGGATTTATTCAAGTCCTATAACTCGGTTTACTGCTAGATTCCAGAGGATGCACATCGACTTTGGCGGAAATCCACTTCTTTTTCAAAACCTTCCAGAACACCTCATTTCGAGTGTGCCTTGATGCATCAAGGGCTGGTTGCGCCGCAGAAACGGCATCCATATCCGCTTTGGGTCTAATCATGCTACCTGAAAATTTTCAGGACCCTCTCGCGACGCTACCTCTCCCTGCCTCGCCGACTTTCACCCTCGTTCCCTACGCAAATACAACCAAGCGCTAGCTTTTGAACATATAGCAAATTTAACCAGGTGTGTTGGTCCTCTCTGAAGATAATGCTCGCAATAACATAATCATTTTTATTTTGCTAGTTTGTCGGTCGATGGGTTCAATGATGGCGAGAGACTTCAACAACTCAGTTAGGTATGTACTGGAACGAGACTTGAACTCTGTACAGAAGCGCTGACAACTAATAAGATAGGGCCTTGAAAACTACGACGCTAGGTATCTAATCCAACCAAGTGGTGACAATCGACTCCACCGACACAACACAAACCACTCCCACCACCGCCGGGACCCTCAAGATCATCATCATCGTATCAAGAGGTCCTCGGCGAGCTCCAAAATATGTTGGAAGAGGGGGCCCGGAAATGGGTGGGAGTTCGACGTTGGCGGCGGCGGGCTCAACAATGATGTTGAACCGAGGTCATGTGCCTCAGCAACCACGGTGAGTTGTTGTTGAGACGACGAGAAGAATACAAACTCATCCTGCAGTTGAATAGGTTCGACATCGACGGCGGCGGCGACGGTGACGACCACCAACATCGACGACCACGGCGGAGGAAGCACCACCCAGCAGTGCCAACCCCAACATGGTCACACCGGCCCCGAGTTGAACTTCGAGAGAGGGGTGAGATGGTGGGGGGAAGAAAGGCATGTTGAACATTGGTGAGCTCTTTATATAGTGTCGCGTCGCGTGCGAGTCCCGTGAGTTCCCGTTTGTTGAACTGAACCAAACAGGTGCAACGACACGCGTCCCTATAAAGCTGGGCGTCCGACCAGCCAAATTTCTCAACACCCCACTTCCCCCCACTTCCAATAAGGGCCTCTCCCGGGCTCCCACCGCTTCCTGTGCGCCAAATAGGACTTCCACTACGTCCTCCTCGATGCCTCTGCCCTCTTCGACCACCTCGCTCGTCGCTGGCGGTGGCGACGACCTTGACGATGGTCGGTGCCACTCGAGGTATTCTTCCGCTCTTTTCTCCCCTCTTTCTCTGACACCCGCCTCCAGACGACCGCCTATCCTTTGCGCTGACGGCGGCGGCATCTCCCTCGTCGTCGGCGACGTCGAGTACAAAGTCTGCACCGAGTAGGGGGTCTTTAAGCTTGGTATGTGGCCCTCTTTTGCTCTCCCACCCTCACTAATCCTCTTCCAAGACCCGACCTCGCTGTCTCGGACAGCGCCGACGGCCTCGGCGCACTCTCGGCGGAGTCGGCGCACCTCGGTGCACTGGTGAGCTTGAACCAGCCGCTCCCTCCTCCGTCTGACCCACGCTTTAGAGACCCGGCTCTGAGCGCCGCAATGCATCACCGACGCGCTCGCCAACCCCGACCGCGCACTTCGGATCAGAGAGCGCACGCGCTTTTGTGGGGTTCATTTGGGTGTGCTGTACTCCCTCTGTGCTCGTATACACCTCCTAACTGCTCTCCAGCATCCCCCGCCCGCTGTTTCCCACGGTTGAACTTGCCCCGACGCGATTCCCACGCCCCGATCGCATATGTGCCGCTTCCGGGTACGTCGTGCCATTTTCGCTGCGCTCCTACTGACAGCGTGCTCTAGGTATCCTCAGCACCAGCCCGCGTTCGCCATCCTCAACGGCGCGCTTCGGATCAAAACCGCGAGTTGGAGGCACAGGTGCAGTTTGGCTCCTCTACGATTTCTGCCCTTACTGATTTGATTTCAGGAGTCTTTGTTCCCTTTTTGAGCCATACCGCCGCCCCCGAATCCATACCGACAAGCCGAGGGCATTCCGGCGCTCGGTCGACTCCGCCAGTCAAAAATATTCCACGGCGGCGCTTTCGATGCCCGTGGGAATTATCTCCGGCATGCTAGTCCCTGGTTAAAAACTCAGTGCGTACTTGTTATTTTCTTGCTGCTTCAATTTTACTGACTTGGATTTCGATTTTCTAGTCTCCTGGAATGTTCCTACGTATTGGATTCAGTCGTCGCAGACTGGTTACTCCCTCGGTAAGCTCTCTTCATTTTTCTGACTTCGAAACTGAATTTTTGTAACAGGACCCCAAAATCCTTCACAGACGTCGCCAATGCAAATTTTCGCCTTGACCTGGTACGATTTTATCCTATGTTAGACCCTTTACTGACTCGTTTGCAGGCTTTACTGGATTTCAATAACCAGTTTATTTTGACCTTCGAGTCCGAATTTTGCTTCAAAACTACGAGGTACGCGTTAGATTTCTTCTACTGACCTCCTTACTCACTTCAAATTTTATAGGTTTCGACTCAATGAGCAGATAACCTTCAATTATCAGAGAGCCTTACGACTTTTGAACCTCTGGTGCGTCACAATGAACGCGCTCATTCAACTCTTGACTGACTTATCTATATCTATATCTATCAGATCTGACTCCCTCAAGACCGAGACTATCTTCAATCAGTGGCGGAAGCCTCAGTGCGTTCATTGACAATTTTGACTCAATTGATACTAACTTCAATTATTTTCAGTTGAATCTGACTTTCCGCCCCTGCTACGCTACGGCCGGGATTATCTTGAACTGCGCATGTGTGTCACATCGAACTCTTAACTACTTCAATTCCACTGACCTTTGATTTTCAGTTAGATTCTTTGACTCGCCACTCTTCAAGATTTTGTCGAGTTACATCGGGTCCTGGTATCTTGGGTGCGCCATTGTATTCAAATTTACTTGACTTGAATTTGTACTTACTTCGGTTCACTTCACTTAGATCTGACTCGCCCGCCATCTATTCGAAAGCTGGGATTTTGTGCCGAAAGGCCGTGACTATCTTCAAATCAATAACGGACCGCTGGTGCGTTGCATTCAACCACTTTACTTGAATTTGTACTGTACTGAACTCAATTTTTGTCCATTAGATTGGACTTGTTACTCGGTCACGTTCAAAGGCTGGGACTATCTCCAATTATACGTGGGTCCATGGTACGTTGTGCTATCTATATTTTACTTCATCCAATTCTTTCTAACTTCGCTCGTTGATCAGTACATCGAGTCCATCCTCCGCGTTCAAAGGCCGGGAGTATCTTCACATAGACTGTAACGTGGGTCTCGGGTGCGTTTCAATTTCTACTTCGCTTCATTCAATTTACTGACCGACAATCCATTAGATTAATTTGACTCGCCGTTTCAAATATTATCTTTAAATTTGTGGTGCGCCATGTTCAATTACAAGCCTTTGAACGAGTCGCACTAAGTCTCTATTAGATTTGAACTGGATACTGACTCGGGGACATCCGTACACCGTTACTATTGCCAAACCCGAGACTGTCATTATCTCAGGTGAGTTACCTTCGCTTCATTTCGTATCGAACTGACTCGATTTATTGTGATCAGGTCAACAGATCTGTTGAAACTATCGCTGGTACGTCCATCTGGTTCAGATATCTCGATTACTTACTTACATGACTGTCTTGCTAAGTCAATACACCTTCGATTTTTGATTATGGCCTCTCGTCTTCGGTGGTCCCTTTGTTGACTGAATTATCTATAGTTCAATATCTTGAAACCTACAATGCCTCGCAGGTATGTAACATCTCTCATAATATTATTTACCACCATTCAATGATTCGATTCTTTGACTTCAGTCTTTACCTCGACTTGAACTGATTCAGCATGAAGGCCGAACATATCGTTACTTCCCTCAGTATGTATTCACCTCGTCATTATATGCCAACTTTTACTGACTCGATTATTCTCTTGATAGGTCTATGCCGCGCTACCTCACATAGAGTCGCAAGACACCGGGACTATCGTTCATTTGCTTCCGGTATGCCTGCACAAAGAGTCAATCTGTAATTTACTGAACGACTATTTCACAGTTCAACTACTTCAAGGTATTCGAGTGTATGTTGGCAATGAATGGATGCATACCAAGTGAGTACTACGTTCTATCGCTGCTCTTTATCTACTAATCATTCAGTTATAGTCTACTATTGCTGAGATACATTGTGTCGAACCACAGTTCAATTAACTTCGTAGCTATTCGAGCCATCGTACACTGCTTTGATTCCTTCATCGTAAGTTCTCCTTCCCTTAACTTCACTTGAATATCCACTGACAATCCCCCAAGATAACCTTCGTTCCCCTTCGGTTCAATTTTCCGAGACTCCGGCCATCTCGGACTCATCCAAGACCTCACTTCTCTCCCAGGTAAGCCTCGATTTCACCTCAACCACCCTATTCTCACTAACGCTCGCATAAAGCCTCCATTCCGACTTATGAACTCACCAAAACTTCGACTCAACCATGGTTGAATTCCGCTTTGGTCTTGTTATCTTCCGAGGCCGGAGTCCTCTCTGATTCTCTCAGCTTCAACCACGACGCGATTCCGGGACTGGGACGCGATGAATCGGTGGGTAAGCGTTCAGTTTATGGTCTGTTAGAGCCTGGTTGTGAATACTTACAGTAATATGTTCACAAAGTTGAAGACACGGGGACTGAGTCGCAGGTAAGTAGAATCCAGCTAAATTACTTCCAATCGCATCTAATTTCGAGTCCGAATCAAGCTAAACCCTTCCCAACTCTATCTTTCCTTCCACCCAAATGCTACTCAATCCGTTTCACCAACACCGAAATCCCGAAGTCAATCCTCCCCCATTCCCCGAGATTCCTTCACTCACCTCTTCCCCTCCCTCCTAGGCATCTTCGCCACCGCTACTTCGAACCACAGAGGTCAGTTCTTCAATCAATATTCTGTATTAGTTTCGAAAATCTAACCTTCCTGTCAATGTCATTCAGAAATATTAATACGGAACGTCGGTTTAGCTGGTGCGGAGCCTTGTATGTGTGGGGGACGCGTTCGGCGGTATGATACGAAGGTAGGGGTGCGCGGTTTGCTGCTCAAAGGAGATTGGTGTGGAGCTGATTTGAGAATGAGCAGATTGGGGGGATTGTGCAGGAATTGGGACTTACCTCCCCGAAATCCGGACGCATTCCCGCGATTCCACGCTGTGTACCGTCGCACAAGCTCCCCGCATCGTCCGCGCGCTGATTCGGCGGTTCCAAGGTAAGTCTTGTCCTCGAAATCTTCCAGCCCCGCTTTGACCGCTTCACAGAAATCCTCGCGAATACAGCTCGCGTCGGACTCAAACTGGCGGGGACGCCGTTCCGCAGTCCTACAAACACATCCGTACGTTCCATCCGTTCTCTCCGCGCCTCGACTATCACTGACTTCGAAATATTCAGTTTTTTCACTCAAAACCACCCACATAATTCGACTCACCTCCCGCAATTTCGGCCGGATTCTTCCAATTCCACGCTGCGCACCGTCGTAGGAAGTCCTCGCATCGTGCGCGCGTCGATTTGGCGTGTCCGGGGTGAGTGGTGTGCTTGTGAATTCGAGGTCGCGCTTTGACTGCTTTGCAGAACGGCTTGCGAACGAGGCTGCTGGGTGTCCAAGACTCGCGGAGGCCCCGGTTCGCAGTCTGAGGAACGTGTCGGTGGGTTCGTTTCGTCTCCTGCGGGTGTAGATTGACACTGACTTGCGAAATCTCAGGTTTTCGCTCTTGACGGAATGATTTGACTTACCTCCCCGCAATTTCGCTGAATTGCCGTCATTCCGGGCGTTGTACAGTCGGAGGAAGGCGACGCGTCGATTCGGCGTGTCCGAGGTGAGTGGTGTGCGTGAGATTCGGAGGTCGCGCTGATGGACTTTGTAGAGTTCCGTTGGAGGGAAGGGTGCTACTGCGAACGAGTCCGGGCTGCACTGTGGTGGTTTCGAGAACGACTCGCTGCGGTCGTGGGAAGGGTTAGGTGCTTGTCTTCTGCGCGCACACCGGGTCGAGCTACTAATTTTCGATGGAGGATAGATTTGAGGCAGTCGGTCTGCATCGCGACACGGGGCACCGCGACGTTTGATGGAGTTGACGGCGACTGGACGCAACCCGCGCGAGGCATTTCTTGTTGCGGGACGTCGATGTCCGCTGAGGCAGCTTGCAGTAACGGCAGCGTACGGGGCGCGGACGCGCATTATGAGTGCGTGTTGACTGTTCGTGGCCGAGAAGGGGAGCTGAGATTGGGAGTTTGAAGGTATCAGAATAGACGCATGGGTATTAGGGAGCGAGCACGCACCTGGCGAGTCCCTCGCGAAAGCTCACGGCGTTGAATGTGCACGCCGGGACGGCACAATGCCGGTATGCATCTTACTTGGGAGGGCGGAGGGCGGCACTGACGCGAAGGGGCTGCCAGACTCGGAGCGGGGACGCAGCAAGCAAACAGCCGCACACGTCATGCGAGACGCGGAGTCGCGTCTGCGGGACGAGTGCGGCTGAGAGGAGGAGGGCAGAGTTTGGACACTGCATTGAGGATAGCAGCGGGGGCGGGCCGAGTAGGGATCGGAGCGCAGGTGCGGGGCATAAGTACTGTGGCGGAGGGTAGGGCAGGGGCGCGGCGGGGGTTGTATGCGAGCGGGCGGATGCGGGGAGGCGGCAGAGGCAGGGGGATGGAAGACCGAGGCGTGGGACAG
This sequence comes from Mycena crocata, assembly GCA_029281795.1. Taxonomy (NCBI): domain Eukaryota; kingdom Fungi; phylum Basidiomycota; class Agaricomycetes; order Agaricales; family Mycenaceae; genus Mycena; species Mycena crocata. The sequence goes on from JARJCP010000198.1 coordinate 26,242, forward strand.
GAGAGCGGGGCGTTGGAGGGCGGGGCATTCGTGTCTGCGTGCACGGAGTCGGCAGAGTCGAGTTGTGGTCGGGAGTGGATGGCCGACGTCATCTGGGTGGGCGTCTATCACTGTTGCTGTGATTGGCGCCGTCTTCCTCTTTTGTCCAGCGCGTCCATCAGTCTTGTTTGGGATTTGCTCAAGTACCAGCGGGAGGGCGACATGGGCGAGACGCGTTCCACACGTGAGCGCGATCGCTTGTTTGTTTACTTGCGAGACTTGTCAGCCACCCATCTACATTTCAACTCTTACCACCACCATGTCCGCCCTCGCATACATCCTCCGCTGCCTCGTCACCACCGTCTCCTCCGCCCACTGCCGTGTCGTTCGCGTCCTCTCGACCTCCGTCAGCAAGGCCGTGCTCGCCGTTGTCAAGATCATCGCCAACGTCAAGACCACACCTCTTCCGCTTCCTCCGCCTCCCACCCGCACCACGCCTCTGTTCTTGCGCCCCTCGCCCACCATCCTCAGCTCCCCCGGTACACCGTGGACATTGTGGCTCGCTCTCCTCGGTGCTCTCGCCCTCGCCGTCGTCGCCGCGGTCTTGGTCAAAATCGGCGCGTTCAAGCGTGCTCGGGAAAAGATTGCAGAAGTTCTTCAAGTCAGGATCACAAATTTTAAGGGGAATGTTTTTCTGGCGCTCATAGTTGGCTGCAACATCGTCAAGACCATCAATGACAGGATTGTCCATGTGTTTGCGATTCCAGTACTCCTCATCGGCAACAACACCGTCAAGGTGATCGTCAACATCCAAGGCATTTCGTACCGCCTCACCGTCCATGTCGTCGCTTCCACCATCACCACCGCCAACTGCGTGCAAGCCCTTTCCCCTATCGCCGCGGCCAAGGTCGCCGCCGCCGCCCACGTCGTCCATCTCCTCCCCGACCCCTGGGCAATCTTGTTCCCCGTCTCCACCCTGCGCATCCGCCCCGCAACACCTTTGGGCTCCCGCCATTGGCAAGTCGTCGCATTTCCTGGCGTCGACAATCGCATCGACCGGATGGCATCTCTAGACAACGACATGCACAGTGAGATGACTCCGCATTCCTGAAAGAAGGTTAGAAACAGCAGGCGACTGGGAAGAAAAAGGCGCACCATGACAAAGAAACGGTGTGCTTGCGCGCGATAGACGCCGTGGAGGACCGGAAAGGCAGGATGGTCCCGCATGGCGACGTGCACCGCAGCCTCTGACCTCCAGGTCTCGGTGGCCTCCATCCTCTTGACGGCGAAGAGCGTCCCGCTTGCCCCCTGGAGTTTGGCGACTTGTCCGGAGGCCCCCCTACCGAGCCAGCGGATCCATTGGAGGGTGCTGGTTCTATGGGGGTGAACTGGTATGTCTGTCTGTGCGACTGTGTCATCCTATGCTGACCTGTGTTGTACAGCTGCTCGCTTTGCATGCACTTCACCAGCGCGGTATCGTCCACTTAGACATCAAGCCGGACAACGTCGTCATCGGCTCGGACGGGCACCTCCTTGTGATTGACTTTGGGATCGCGGAGCGATTGAACCTGCAGCCAGACCTCGCGACCCCTGTGATCTGGACGGGCAACGGTAACGCGCACTGCATGAGCGGTATCTGTGGGACCCGGGGCTACTTGTCTCCGGAGGTGTACCGCGACACGGTGTACTCGTACGCTGTCGATCTGTGGTCCCTCGGGGCGACAATGCATGCGTGGCTGACAACCAAAGTATGTGTCCGGTGATTCTGCCTCCGAGTGCGGTGCACTGATGCTGTGCTTAGCCGCCCCTCCTCGACACGAGCAACGACGAGCATCACTGGTGGGCGCCACTCAGATCATTTGGTTATCTTCCAACGGAGCTGGCGTTCTTTGAGCGCGTATGACGAGCTTCTCTCCACCACCCGCTGTTCGATGCTCACTCCCTCTTTTGCAGATCCTAGCCTACATTGAGCCTGTCGCACCGTCGCGCACCCTCCCCATGTTCCCGCTGGATCGCTTCGCCGACTACGACGATATCAAGGCAGACCCGCTGTGGGACCTGTGAGTTTGTTGCAGCACTTGCTTGTGCCTGGCTGATACACGCTGTTCAGCGATTGGACTGCATTGGAGAATCGAACCCTGGCGCCGCCGCAGATGGACTGGTTGCCTTGATAGGTTCGCATTGCTTGATTTGGCTATCTCTATGTCTCGCGGAGTTTGGACTGCGTGTCCCTACTCATGTACGTCCATGCCTTGACCCCTCCTTGCTCAAATGCTGACTTGGTGCTGCAGATATACCCCCCCCCTCTCACTCTCTCCATCTCTTTTTCTTTTGCGGTCAATATACCCCGGTGCCCTCACCATATACCCCCGGTCGAGCATGGATCGCGCATATACCTTGGTCGAGGATCGCACATATATACCCTTTTTTGTATCACTGCTGCTTAAATTTATTGTGATTATTCGGGAATTGGTTGTGCGTACATTAAAATAATCCTGCCGCCTCCCGCCGCCCTCGACAATCACTGGAACAGTTGATATCATCACAGAAAAAAGCTTAAATTCGTAAGTGCGCAGGGGGTTTCGGGTTTCATTCGACCATAGTCTCCCCGTCCCGAAGGTCTTTGTAGTGGATCAAACGGGTTAGCGTGTTCGGGTACATGGTAGAGAAAATGAAAAGGGTACTCACCAGGAAATGAAGGGTATTGACCTAGGGAATGTGTTAGTAAAGTCAGAATGGTGAAGGCTAACGCACTGGGGCAAACCTGTAAGTCGGTAAGAACTACACTACTAATTACTGACTACAATTCCTGTAAGTACTAAAATCACAGTTAGAAATCGTAGTTGAACTCACAAATGAAGACGTACCTCTCGCCCGAGATCCCCGAAACACATCGCAGCTGAAATCCTAAGGGGAAATTGAGTTGTTAGTAACGAGAGAAGCATAGAAGGAATTAAACATACCATTGCCGGGTTCAAGTTGAATATTTGACATGAATCTAAGGTCAGGTTAGAGTCATAATGGATAGCATAATTGAATAGACACACCACAGGAATGCAATACACGTTGCATGTGTCAATAGAGCATACTCGGACTGTTCGACAAAAGTAAGTTAGGATTGATTAATAATTGAATGTAACATACCTCCACGCGCCGATAATTGAACCCGGCGACAGTAACATTATTGACGCGTTATTTTGCACTCCCGACGTGTTGTCGAATGCCGGGACGCGTTATTCACATCACCAACGCGTCGAAGCTGTGTGTAAAGTGTCAACGGCGGTGTTGGGTTACACTAATGATAGTGCAACGTACCTCCGAGTAATTTATGTGCTGCCGCCGGTAGCTGGCTGCATACCCCATTCACAGGAACTCCAAAACATTGTATCAGGTTTGGAGTGGTGCTGTGTGCCGCCGATGTGCTTGGAGCCCTGAAAGGTTATAGTCAAGTTAGGTAAGAGAAGATAACACATTAAAGGTAACATACCTTGGACACGTAACACTTGTTTGCGGGACTTCCAAATATCAAATAAAATTTTCTGGGCGGCGCTACGCGCCGCTGGCCATGGACTCGCACTCAAAGATAATTGACGAATGTATACCGAAGCTATGTGAGCATCAGCAAAGGCGTGAAGATATACGGGAGACAGCGAACCTTTGTACGGCATCGAGGTTGCTTGCTGAGTTTGAACCCGATCACGTGTAGTGGCGCGTCGGCGATGTCGGCGATGTTGCATGTCTGTGATGAACTTCTTGGGATCGGATTGGGTTGGGATAAGAATGACCTTGGGATGGGATAGTAAGTATCGAAGATGTTGCAAGTGGGTGAGGGAGACTTACGAGGCACCAACGGCGGCGGCAATATTGTGCATGTTGGATTCGATGGCTTGGTTGGTGTGTGTCGCAGTGTGTGAAGCGGCTGTAGAGGTGAGGAGTCAGTGGTAAAGATCTTGGAGTGGATCGAATCTACGTACGACGACGATGAGCTCCTCAATAAAGGCAATGGCAGCGACAGTGGAGGGGAGTTGAATGTACTAGAGCGCGACGAGAAAGAGTACTCGCTGCGACGACAGCCTAAGCTGCAGCGACGAGCAAGCCAATTGTATTGTGGAAGGTCATAGTGGGGGGAAAGAAAGAGAGGTGGTGGCAGTGAGATGTGGGAGTATTTATACAGACGCGTGAGGTTGCAGCTGTTTGGTCGTTCAACAGACATTTCGTGTCCGTGACTTGGTGCAAACATACACAACCTCACGCGTCGGTATAAATACCGGTGTCCGAGGCTGTGTATCGCCCACTTTACACCCCCATGCTGCCCCTACGATATATGCTCCCCCGCTCCACTTCATCCTCTCAACTTCAAGTCAAGACGTAGGCTTCAACATGGTTCAACTTCAACTTCAGATCGTTTGAGGATCGAGGATTGGATGGTGGATGCTGAATGGGTGGATTCTCATTGCAGTGTGTCGTGCCTTCTTTTCACTCAAGATCCACGCCTCAGTGATCCTTCCTCAGACTTCAACTCAAATCAGATTCACCGAATATCTTTCCAGCACACCACAAGCAGCATACTCTTGTCCAACATCCAGTTTCCCTGCGGTCGAGCAGGGTACAAGAGTCAAGTTCTGCACCACCTTGCATTCTGCATCTATCCATCATTATGAATTCTGCTAAACATCGTCTTAACACCGCCAGCCCCATCCCTCGTGTGCATCAAGTCCGTCGACCCTGCAGCCACACATTGATCGCATGCCATTGTCAACACAAAGTTCGCATCACTCTCAATCTTAAGTCAACGATCACTTTGAGAAGCTCAGATACCCGCCGAGAACATTACAGAATTATTCTTAGAACTTACAGCTTGCACAACTTAACAGTGTTGCAACTTGAGAGCTTACAACTTGTATATCTGACAATTTCCGCACAGTTCTTACCAGTGTTTCAACCATGTGTTAGCTGCAGATAGTTAAAATCCATTTGATTTGTTTTGGTTCATGAACACCTGAGTCGCTTCGTCTGTAATAAGGGAAATCAGTAGCAAATAGGTCCTGTGTCCCACCAGTTCATGATTCATATCATTCGTAGAGACCTTATAGCACTACTAATTTTCATGGTTGCGAACGAATTCCTGGGACTGGTGAGATTTTAAAAAACACGATAGATATCGCACCTTTAGGTTCTTCGAAAGCGTTTAAACTGATGGACTTGAATCAAGAATCCCAGCGTCGAAGGTCCGCAAGAGGATTTCGACTTGCGCAAGCACTGCAGAATTAACTACATGGACCGAAATGATAGATTTACCATTCTTGAGATTTGAATCAAAGGTCTTCGCGTTCAAGGCTGGGATCTGAGTTGTTCTCCTTAAGATTTAAGGAGAATTGGATAAATGACGAACTCCGATGTTGAAAACTAAGCGGAGTTGTGGGGAATCTAGCGGGGTACTCACATTGTATCCAGTACCATCGGTTCGTGGACACGTACTAGGTCGCGGGAATGCTGAGTCTTGACCACCTGGTATCAAGTTTTGCGCATGGTTTCATTCTCCATTGTAAACTGGCTGAATTTGAGTCAACTGTTCAGTTAATGTTTCATATTTTCGCAAGGGAAAACGACTCACAGAGCAAACACACTCAGCGGTTTACTTGAGCTGGAATCCATATCAGTCGTAAGCTCGGATCAATAATGACTTGAATTGTCCTTGCAAGTCCCAGTCATTCGAATAAGCAGATGGTCGATTCGTTGCGACATCTGTGGTTGAAATCCGCGTTGTGAAGATTCAATCAACATCTATACACTGAAAGATGTACCGAATTGGTAGGTTGGATGGTTATTTCGGTGGAAATACGTCGCATCCCGTAGACAACGAGAGAGCTGAGTTGGTAGAATGTTAGGAGTAATCCAATTTGAATCCCGGATGTTAACTCACTCGGATGTTCAGGTATGAGATCGAAAATTGGGAACATATGTTTTACATACCAGATGTCAGGTCGCTTTTTTGAATCCTCACGCTTAGTTCAGATGTCGCTTGGTGCGGCGAATATCGATTGGAGTCTACGTTTCAACTTTGCGTCCAAATTGAACATGTGAACTCCTTTTGTGGTAGATCGGTCGAAGATTTGCAACAACATATTGTTGCATCGAGGGTAGAAACAGAGAATGATGTTGTGCTGGCCAAAGGATATCGACAAGTGGGAGCAACAAGAATGCGGGGTAGAAACATGCGGCATCAATTTTGATGTATGACCAAATCGGTCTAGTCTGTTGGTTACCGCGCCCGTGTTACCGTTAGGTCTCCTTATTATGTAACCATCAGTCACGTGTGCTCATTAACGACGCGACTTGGACGCGCCATCCATAGATTTGGGCTATTGGAGTAAAAAGTTGGAGGTAACTTCTGTTTAAATCTGCATAAAAACTGTTTGGGCTACCTTTTCATACACCGTGAGCCATGAAAGGCATTAATAAACCATCAGGAGCCTTCCTTGGCGGCAGATTGAGGATATAAGGTAGTGGAAGCCTGAATTCGATGAAAAGGGACTCCAAACCTGTGAAAAGGTACGCTGAGATATAACCGGGAGGAATGGGGCCCATAAGAGGTCCAAGTCGCGTCAAAACGCGTCCCAGTACTCATTATTTGTTTGTGTTAACGTGATGGTTACATAATAAGGAGACCTACCGGTAATCAGAGCGCGGTAACCAACAGACTGAGAAACGAGGTATCGAGTGGTCAGTCTGTCAAGAGAGACTAAAATCGGTCCGACTTCCTTCCTCCGCTCATCTCCGCGCAACAAGTTTAAACTTTTGGGTCCATCTCCGGTCTCCGCTCCGAATCGAATTGCTGTATAGCAACTCTGTTTTTTTATTCAAGTTCTATAGCTTGGCTTACTGCTAGGTTCCAGAGGATTCACATCAACTTTGGCTGCAAAACCACGTCTTTTGAAAAACCTTCCATAACACCTCGAGTGTGCCTTGATGCATCAAGGGCTGGTTGCGCCGCAGAAACGGCATACATATCCGCTTTGGGTCTAATCATGCTACCTGAAAATTTTCAGGACTCCTCGTTACCTCCCCTTGCCTCCTGCGCCGACTTTCACCCTCGCTCCCTACAGAAGTGCAATCCTGCGCTAGCTTTCCAGCGCATAGAAGATTTAAACAGGTGCATCGATCCTCTTCAAGAATATTCCTCGCACTAATGATTTTCATTTTCTAGTTTGAGTCCGCCGGTAGTTTCAATGACGGCGAGAGACCTCAACAACTCAGTTAGGTATGTACTGGATCGAGACTTGAACTCTGTACAGAAGCGCTGACAAACTAATAACATAGTGCCTTGAAAACTACGACACTATGTACATATCTAATTTAACAAAGTGCCGACAATCGACTCCACCGACATACCACAAACCACTCCCATTGCTGCGGGGAGCCTCAGTACCATCACCGTCATATCGAGACGTCCTCGAAGAGTCCTAAGATGCGTTGGAGGCCGGTGGTTGAAGGTGGTTGGTTGTTCGACATCGGCGGCGGCGAGCTCAACACTGATGTTGAACCGAGGTCATGTGCCTCAGCAACCACGGTGAGTCGCCGCTGAGGCATTGAGAAGAATAAGAACTCACGCTGCAGTTGGATAGGTTCGACATCGACGGCGACGGCGACGACAGCGACAAGCACCAACATCGACGACGACAACGGCGGGGGCAGCACCGTCCAACAACGACGGCCCCAGCATGGCAGCATGACCACCTAATTGAGGTTGAACAGTGCGAGCAAGTGGCGGGGGAAAGAAGGGCATGTTGAATTTGGTGAGCTCTTTATATAGTGTCGCGTCGCGTGCGAGTCCCGTGAGTTCCCGTTTGTTGAACTGAACCAAACAGGTGCAACGACACGCGTCCCTATAAAGCTGGACGTCCGACCGGCCATTTTCCCAATACCCCACTTCCCCCCACTTCCAACAAGGGCCTCTCCCGAGCTCCCACCGCCTCCTGTGCACCAAATAGGACTTCCACTACCTCCTCCTCGATGCCTCTACCCTCCTCAACCACCTCGCTCGTCGCTGGCGGCGGCGACGACCTTGACGATGGTCGGTGCCACTCAAGGTATTCTTCCGCTCTTTTCTCTCCTCTTTCTCTGACACCCGCCTGCAGACGACCGCCTATCCTTTGCGCTGACAGCGGCGGCATCGCCCTCGTCGTCGGCGACGTCGAGTTCGAAGTCTGCGCCGAGTAGGGGGTCTTTAGGCTTGGTATGTGGCCCTCTTTTGCTCTCCCGCCCTCATTAATCCTCGTCCAGGACCCCGACCTCCCTGTCTCGGGCAGCGCCGACGGCCTCGGCGCGCTTTCGGCAAGTTCGGTGCACCTCGGCGCACTGGTGAGTTTGGACAACCCAGTCTTCTCATCCCTCTGACCCCACACCTCAGAGACAGCTCGGCATGTTGCAATGCCCCGACAATGCGCTCACCGATCGTAATGGCACACTTCGGATCAGATGGCGCGCGCGCTTTTATGGGGTTCATTTGGGTGCGCTGGGCTCTCTCTATCCTCGTATACACCTATTAACCGCTCTCCAGCAACCCCCGCCCGTTGCTTCCCACGGTTGAATTTGCCCCGACGCGGTTCCCACGCCCCGATCGCAAATGCATCCCTTCTGGATATGTTCCGCCATTCTCTATGTACTCATATTGACAGCGTGGTCTAGGTATCCTCGCCACCCCCTCAGCACCAGCCCACGTTCGCCATCCTCAACGGCGCGCTTCGGATCAAAACCGCGAGTTGAACTGGTTCAGGTGCAGTTTGGCTCCTCTACGATTTCTGCCCTTACTGATTTGATTTCAGAGTCTTTGTTCCCTTTTTGAGCCATACCGCCGCCCCCGAATCCATACCGACAAGCCGAGGGCATTCCGGCGTTCGGTCGACTCTGCCAGTCAAAAATATTCCACGGCGGCGCTTTCGATGCGCGTGGGAATTATCTCCGGCATGCTAGTCCCTGGTTGAAAACTCAGTGCGTACTTGTTATTTTCTTGCTGCTTCAATTTTACTGACTTGGAATTCAATTTTCTAGTCTCGTGGAATGTTCCTACATCTTGGATTCGGTTGTCGCAGATTGGTTACTCCCTCGGTAATGTCTCTTCATTTTTCTTACTTCGAAACTGAATTTTGGCAAAAGGACTCCAAATCCTTCACAAACGTCGCCAACGCGAATTTTCGCCTTGAACTGGTACGTTTTTGTCCCGGGTTACACTCTTTACTGACTTGTGTGCAGTTTCCACTGGATTTCAAGAACCAGCTTATTCTGACCTTCGAGTCCGATTTTTTGCTTCAAACCGCGAAGTACACGTTAGATTTCTTCTACCGACCTCCTTACTCACTTCAAATTTTATAGGTTTCGACTCAATGAGACCGTTCAATTATCAGAGAACCTTACGACTTTGATCCTCTGGTGCGTCACAATGAACGCGCTCATTCAACTCTTGACTGACTTATTTATATCTATCAGATCTGACTCCCTCAAGACCGAGACTATCTTCAATCAGTGGCGGAATACTCAGTGCGTTCATTGGCAATTTTACTTCGACTGACACCAACTTGGGATCATTTTCAGTCGGGTCTGACTTTCCGCCCCTGGTACGCTATGGCCGGGATTATCTTTGACTTGCGCTAGTGCGTCACAACAAAATTTTGACTACTTCAATTCCACTGACTTTTGATTTTCAATTAGATTCGTCGACTTGCTGCTCTTCAAAATGTTCTCGAGTTACATTGGGTCCTGGTATCTTGGGTGCGCCGTTGTATTCAAATTTATTTGACTTGAATTTGTACTTACTTCGGTTCACTTCACTTAGATCTGACTCGCCCGCCATCTATTCGAAAGCTGGGATTTTGTGCCGAAAGGCCGCGACTATCTTTAAAATCAATAACGGAACACTGGTGCATCGCATTCAACCACTTTTACTTGAATTTCTACTGACCTCAATTTTTGTCCATTAGATTGGACTCGCTACTCGGTCACATTCGAAGGCCGGAAGTATTTTCGAATATACTCGGGACTCCGGTGCGTTGCGCTATATCTTACTTCATCCAATTCTTACTAACCTCGCTCGTCGACCATTAGATCGGACCCCCTCCTGTTCAAACACCGGGAGTATGTTTACATAGCTTGTGACACGGGTCTCTGGTGCGTTTCGTTTTACTTACTTCGCTTCATTCAATTTACCGACCGACAATCCATTAGATTCATTCGACTCACCGTTTCAAAAATTATCTTTAAATTTGTGTTGTGCCATGTTCAATTACAAGCCTTTGAACGAGTCGCACTAAGTCTCTATTAGATTTGAACTGGATACTGACTCGGGTACACCGTTACTATCGCCAACCCCGACACTGTTGTTATCCAAGGTGAGGTGCATTCATTTCATCTGGCATCGATCGAACTTACTCGATTTAATTGGCAGTACGTCAACATTTGTTGAAACTGTCGCTAGTACGTCTATCTTGTTTAATTATCTCGAATACTTACTTACTCTTGCTAGGTCAAATACATCTTCGAGCTTTGAATTATTGCTCTCGTCTTCGATGGGTCCTTCTTGGGCTGACTTATATATATAGTTCAATAGAATGCACCCTTCAATGCCTCGCAGGTAAGTAACATCTTATAACATTGTTTCGAGCATTTACTGACTCGGTTCTTTGACTTCAGTTCAGTCTATGCATCGACTTGAAGGGATTCAACATGAAGGCCGAACCTCTTGTTTCTTTCGTCGGTATGTATTGAATTTATTAATCATAACTACTTACTGACTCGATTATTCTCTCGATAGGTCTATGCCGCGCTACCCCACATAGAGTCGCAAGACCCCGAAACTATTGTTCACTTGCTTCAGGTATGCCTGCACAACGAGTCCATCTGTAAATTATTGACTGACTTGTTAACAGTTCATCGCACTTCAAGTCTCCCGAACTACTTCAAGGTTTTCAATGTTGGATGGATTTATAACAAGTCAGTATTACATTCTATCGCACTCCTTCCTGTATTAATTCTTCAATTGTAGTCTACCATTGCTACATTGTGTCGAACCGTTATACAATTAACTTCGTAGCTATCTTCGGCCTTCGGATCATCGTAAAGTGCTACTCCTCCTTCATCGTAAGCTCTCCTTCCCTTACATTCCCTGGAATATCCGCTGACAATCCTCCAAGATAACCTTCGTTCAATTTCGGTTCAATTTTCCAAAACTCCGGCCATCTCGGACCTCAATTCTCTCCCAGGTAAGCCTCACTTCCACCTCAGAACCACCCCACTCTCACTCACGCTCGCATAAAGCCTCCATTCCCTTTCACGAACTCAGTTAAACTTCGACTCAAGTATGGTTGAATTTTTAATTGGTCTTGTTATCTTATCAGGCCGAGATCCTCCAGCGTGATCCTGTCAGTTTCAACCGAGTCTACGACGCGATTCCGGGACTGGGACGCGATTAATCGGTGGGTAAGCGTTCAGTTTATTGTCTTGTTAGAGCTTGATTCTGAAATGCATACAGTTCTTTCACAGGAATGTCTTCAATTGAGCACCCGGAATATGTTCACAAAGTTGAAGACACGGGGACTGAGTCGCAGGTAAGCAGAATCCAGCTAAATTACTTCGAGTCGCGTCTAATTTCGAGTCCGAATCAAGCTAAACCCTTCCCAGCTCCGGCCTTCCTTCCACCCAAATGCTAATCAATCCCATCCACCAACACTAAACCCCGACTCCCCACATCGAAGTCAATCCTCCCCCTTTCCCCGAAATTCTTCGACTCACCTCTTCCCCTCCCTCCCAAGTACCTTCCCTACCGCTACTAGAAGCACAGAGGTCAGTTCTTCAATGCATATTCTGTATTCAAGTTCGAAAAATCTAACCTTCCTATCAATGTCATTCAGAAATATTAATATGGAACGTCGGTTTAGCTGGTGCGGAGCCTTGTATGTGTGGGGGACGCGTTCGGCGGTATGATACGAAGGTAGGGGTGCGTTGTTTGTTGCTCAAAGGAGATTGGTGGAGAGCTGACTGAAGGATTAGGAGATTGTGGGGATTGTGGAGTACTTTGGACTTACCTCCCCAAAATCCGGGCGCACTTCCGCTATTCCAAGCGTCGAACGGCCGTACGAAGTCCCCGCGCCCGTCCCACGTCGATTCGGCGGTTCCAAGGTAAGTCTTGTCCTTGAAATCTCGAAGCTCCGCTTTGACCGCTTTGCAGACTACCCCACAAATACTGCGTCTCTCGGTCCAAGACTCGCGGGGACGCCGTTCCGCAGTCCTACAAACACATCCGTACGTTCGCTTCCTCCGCTCCGCGCCTCGACTATCACTAACTACGAAATATTCAGGTTTCTCACTCAAAACCACATAATTCGACTCACCCCCCGCAATTTCGCCGGATTCTTCCAATTCCACACTGCGTGCAGTCGTAGGAAGTCAGCGCATCGTCCGCCATCAATTCGGCGTGTCCGAGGTGAGTGGTGTGTTTGGAATATCGAGGTCGCGCTTTGACCGCTTTGCAGCAATGTCAGATACTGCGTCTCTCGGTCCAGGACTCGCGGGGACGATTTCTCACAAAGTCCGGGGAATGTACCGGTGCGTTCGCTTCCTCCGCTGCGGATAGAGACTATCAGTACTGACTCGGAACTTTCAGGTTTTCGCTCTGAACGGGACTTGACTTACCTCCCCGTGGATTCCTGCGATTCCACGCTTGGTGGCGTCGGACGAAGGCAACAGATCGTCCCGGGGTCGATTCGGCGTGTCCGAGGTGAGTGGTGGTGGGATTTGGAGGACGCGCTGATGGGTTTTGCAGAGTTCCGTTTTGCGTTGAAGGGAAGGGTGCTGCGCTGGAGGTGTTCGGGGTGCAGTGTACCGATGCCGCGAAGCGCGCTCGAGGTTCTGAGTAGTGGAAGGGCATGCGTCGGATGGCGTTGGCGCGTGACTTCCGCTCGCGCACCGAGTCGGGCTGCTAATTTTTCACACAGAGGACCAGATTTCAGGGAGTGATTGTACGAACCGGCCGGATGCTCTCAAAGCTAATGGACAATAAACTCCTCAGTAACCGTAAGGGAAAGACTCGTGTATTCAATACCTAATGGACAATAAACTACGGTACTACGAGTGAGTAAATAAAATAGAAAAGGAAATAAATACAGACACACCTCCTCAGTAACCGTAAGGGAAAGACTGAGGAGGTGATACGAAGGCACGTCGTATATAAGAGTGCCGGAGGTAACTAAAGAAGAAAGATTGAAACCATACGAGGTAAGTCATGGGACGTAACTCCATCACTCCCCTCGACCCAGGAAAGACCGAGAAAATAGTGAAGTAAAAATTGCGGTAGCTCCCCTGAGCCAAGAAGTATTGGGAAGTAGACCCATTTTGCTTAGGAGTTCGGCGTGTCGAGGCTGAGGTAGTGGCTTTGTCATGATGTCCGCGATATTATCGAGTCCTGAAATATGCCGAATCTCCAAGTCGCCTTCGCGGACGCGCTCACGCACATAATGGTGACGTAGGGCTATATGTTTGCCGCGTTTGTGACCTTTAGTAGATTTTGCGATCGCAATAGCGGCCGTATTGTCGCAACGAAGCAGAGCGGGACGGGGTTGCGGCAGGCGTACCTCGTCCATGAAGTTGTACATCCATTCAAGCTGACGGGCGCCACGAGCTGTGGCCATATACTCCGACTCGGCAGTTGATAACGCCACTACATGCTCGCGATGAGCTCCCCAAGCGACAAGACCACCAGCCATGGTGTATAGCTCCCCGGACGTAGAACGCATGGTGTCTGTGAAGCCACCATAGTCAGCATCAACATATCCGACGGGTTTCAAGCTCGCGCCGCGATGGTAAGTGATCTTATAATCCTTCGTGTGTTGCACATAGCCAAGTACATGGATCATTTCTGCCCAATGTGATGGACCTGGATTTGACGCGAAGCTGCTGAGGATATTAACGGCGAATCCGAGATCTGGACGCGTCGCAATCATGAGGAACATGAGGCCACCGAGGATAGAGCGGTAAGGTTTGTCTGCCATGAAGTTTTGGTCGGCGAGACTCAGAGGGAAATCAGATTTGGTGAGGCTGACTCCAGGAGATAGCGGGGTGCGCTTGAGATGAACATCTTCCATATTATAGCGCTTGAGCATACGTTCACAGTAGGCAGGTTGAGAAATCGAAATGGAGCCAGAAGTCTCGTCGTGGTCGACTTTAATCCCGATGACATAAGACAACTTGCCTGAATCGGTCATGTCGTACCGCTCTCCAAGCTCTCGCTTTGCTCTATCCACCTCTTCATCGGACTCAGAGATCCCAGTAACATCGTCGGTGTAGGTGCTGGTTATTGTGGTAGGTTGGCCATCCTCCCCGAGACGAACCCGCACGGACTCGTCTGCGCGGGATCGGCGGTAACCAAGGTCACCGTATGTGCCGTCCAGCTCCTCCCACCAGTTGCTCGCTCCCTGCATTGTCCCGTACAAGCTGAAATCCAGTTGGCAGATCAACCCTTCGCTCCCCTCAACCACCATTCCTTCAGGTTGCGCCATGTAAACATCCTCTTTCATTTTGCTGTTAAGATATGCGCTAACGAAGTCGATGGCCCAGGTTTTCCAGCCCTTTGACGCCGCGATCGCGAGCGTCATGCGCAGCGATTCATACCGAACGACCGACGCATAGGTATCGAAGAAGTCGAGGCCCGGGATTTGGGTGTATCCTTTAGCAACGAGGCGAGCTTTCCGCTTGATCATCTTGCCGTTCTCATCGAATTTGATGTCGAAAACCCACATAGTTTTCATGATATTTGCACCTTCCGGACGCGACACAAGATGCCAGACTTTGCGTGCACGCAAGCGCTCGCTCTCGATGCGAATTGGTTCTGCCCACAGGTCTGGACGTGTCATAGCCTCTTTGTATGACCTGGGAATCCAGAGATCATCTGGATTGACATTCGCGAGGAACGCTGCACGTGTACCACGATCCTCCGAGGCAGGGACATTGTCATCTGCCCATGCATTCCCCGGTTCAGCGGCAGCAGCTTCGTTACGAGCATCGCTCGCTGCGGACTCGGTCATTGCTTTCGTTTTCTTCGTGACTCGCGTCGAACGACGTGGAGCTGGAGCGGCTGGAGCAGGTGGTACAAGTGGAGCTGCTCCTGGAAGTACGGGCGCATCGGGCGCATTCGGTACGTGGGGTTTGTCATCTTCGTCTGGAACCTCCTCAACAGATGCTCTCCGTCCAGGGATAGCAACGGAAGGTGGATTAGCGGGCAGTTGGTCTGGAGCGGGAGGTTCTGATATATCAAAATCCCCTAGTTCGTTCTCGCCAGGTGCGTCTTCCTCCGGAAAGTCGAAGCTGTCTGCTGAATCGAACCCCATATCACCACGCTCAGGTACTGTCAAGTTCGTTCTGTGTGGGGCTCCTTCTTCGAATACGACGTCGCGAGATTTGTAAATCTTGCCCGTTTTTCTATCCAGTAGTTTATAGGCTCCACGTCCGAAGTAGCCTAGCAGCTGGGTTTCAAGTGATTGATATGCCAATTTACCGCCATAAGATGTACTTTTGGTGGGGATTTTCATGTACGATGTGCAACCAAAGACTCGCAAATGCGATACATCTGGTTTGTGTTTTGAAAAAGCCTCGAATGGAGAAATACCAGGGTTTCGGGTAACAGGCACATAATTCCCAACTTCCACCGCTGTGGCGGCGACGTCGCACCAATATTTGGCTGGTAAATCACCCGCTTTGAGCATCGCGCGTGTCTGTCCAATGACAGTACGTATACCACGCTCCGCAACACCGTTCGCTGAGGACGAGTACGGTGGTGTGGTCTCGATGATGATTCCGGCATCAGCACAATAATCAATCCAATCTCGCTCGAATTCTCCTCCACCATCAACCCGGACGATTCGGACTTTCTTGCCAGTCTGCCGCTCCACTTTGGCGACGTACAGCTTGAATGCTGCTAACGTTGTAATGGACTTCTTATTGGCGAGGAAATAAACATCCTTGCATCCAGATTTGCCATCAGTGAGGAGCATCATGAATTTCTTTCCACCAGCGGAAACTGTGCGAGCAGGACCCCAAAGGTCAATGTGGACTCGTTCCAGGACCTCTGTCTCGTGCGAGACAATTTCGTCAAACGGACGACGCGCATGTTTTCCGTAAATACAGTCTTCACAAGCACCCGGAGTATCAAACGAGGTTATTTCCAGACCATCCACCACGTCTTTCATCGCAATTATTCGACCATCTCCCACATGGACAAGTCTTCCGTGCCAGCGCGCGAGGTCGGCAGGACGGTTCTGGGAGCGGGAGCGTGAGAAGAATGCGAGTGGGGAATGTTCCATGGGGACGACATACGTTCCGTTGACGAGGGAGCCGAGCATGAATTCAGTGCCAGTGGGTGAAGTGAATACTACACCGCTATCTTTGAAGACAACAGTGCAGCCCTTGGATGTAAGGCGGCTGACGGAGATGAGGTTAGCGGCAAAGTCGGGGGTATGGTAAGCGGTGAGTTCCAAGACAGTCGCTTTGCCATTCATCTGAACCTTTTTGTAGACGGTGCCTTTCCCGAGAATACGGAATCTGGAACCGGCTTCTGCCGCCTGTCCAGTCATGTTGGCAAGTGGCTCATAAGTAACAAAATCGCCACGATCAACGATGAAATGTTCGCTGGCCCCAGAGTCAACGAAGTAAGGTTTATCTTCGTGACGGGCACTGAAAGAAACTTTCAAGTCATCGGCAGGAATTCCGATAGACGGTTGCTCGGGTCCAGTAGCCATTAAGGCAAGAAACTCGAACTGGTCAGATCCGCCGCTGACATCAAGCCAGATTGCATCACCGTTGGACTCGGTAATGGCGGCGGCGGCTGTAACAAAGGCAGTGTTGTGTGTGGATGAAGTATTGTGTGCAACGGCTGCAACGGGAGTGGTGCGTGGAACAGTGTCCGTCCTTGGTGCTGGGACGCCAACACGTTTCCCTTTCCACCAAGTGGGATATTCACCCGCTTTTCCACCTCCGGGAGCAAAACAGGACGCCGCAAGATGTCCGCTTTTCCGGCAGTTGGTGCAATTAATGCCGGGATTTGCGACGAGTGCCTGGACGCCAGCAGTGGAAGGCGATGAGATTTCTCCCTTGTCGGCATTCTTCCGACGGTAGTGGCGCTGGCAGTGAGCGATAACGGCAATTGACCCGACCAAGGTATCGAGGATGGGAAGGAGATCATCCCACGAATGGGGTAGCGAGGTGATGAACAGTTCGCTAAATGCAGCGTCGTCGAGCGTACCACCGTGCTCATTGACAAGCGCCCATAGTCCCCGCATCGTCTCGATGTGCTTCTCGATATCGGTAAGCCCATCCCAGAAGGTACTGCGTAGCTTTCGTTGCACTTCCACTAGACCTAAGCTGGTTGTCTTCCCAAAAATCGCCTGGAGCTTCTGCCAAGACTCGGCTGTGGTTTGCTTCCGATCCAATCCTAGTGCGACCGGATTTATCAAGTTTCCGAAGAGCAAACCATGGGCGGTCGCATTGCGCTGCTCCCACTCCTCGTCATACGGGGTTTTCGAGAACCAAGGGGTCTGGACGTAGATGGAAGGAATGGGATTCGAACTGGGTTTCGGGATAGATCCATCAAAGTAACCGAAGAGACCACGACCGGTAGCAGCATCGATGATAAGCCCAGCCCAGTTGACAAAGGACTGATCAGTGCGATTAGCGAAGCGGTCGCTCTCCGGTAGAAGATATTGCGAAGGAGTATTATTCATTGTATGAGTCGATAGCACGTATATGCACGGTGAGGATTGTCCTTGGTTAGAAGCGTCGGGCGACGGGGCCCATAACCTAATGGACAATAAACTCCTCAGTAACCGTAAGGGAAAGACTCGTGTATTCAATACCTAATGGACAATAAACTACGGTACTACGAGTGAGTAAATAAAATAGAAAAGGAAATAAATACAGACACACCTCCTCAGTAACCGTAAGGGAAAGACTGAGGAGGTGATACGAAGGCACGTCGTATATAAGAGTGCCGGAGGTAACTAAAGAAGAAAGATTGAAACCATACGAGGTAAGTCATGGGACGTAACTCCATCAAAAGCTACGTTGCGTATCGTTGCAGGAAGGCGACGCAAGGTTCTGCAGCGTTGGATGGATGGAGTCTACACAACCTCCGGTCTGCTGACGCGCTTTGAAGTTGGCGGCAATGGGAGGCACGGACGCGCATGCTGATAGTTTGCGCCTGGGAAGGGGAGCGGGGTTTTGGGATTTAGAAGGTTATCAACAGAGACACATATGGGGATGAGGGAGCAAGCGCACACCTGGCGAGTCTCGACGGCGTCGAATGTGCGCGCCGGGACGCCTTTGCGGCACGTTGCAGGTACGTGTTGTACTTGAGAGGGCGGAGGGCGGCGCTGATGCGAAGGTGCTTCCAGACTCGGAGCGGCAGCAAGCAAACAGCCGCACCCGGCATGCGAGACGCGAAGGCGCGTCTGCGGGACGAGTGCGGCTGAGAGGGCAGGAGGACAGGGGCGGAGTTTGCTGTGAGCGGCGAGCGCGGGCGGGGCCGAGTAGGGATTGGAGCGCAGGCGCGGGGCATAAGTACTGTGGCGGAGGGTAGGGCAGGGGCGCGGAGGGGAGTTGTATGCAAGGGAGCGGATGCGGGGACGCGGAAGAGGCAGGGGGATGGAAGACCGAGGCGTGAGACGGGAGGAGGAGGCGTTGGAGGGCGGGGCATTCGTGTCTGCGTGCGTCGGAGTCGGCAGAGTCGAGTGGTGGTTGTGGTTGGGAGTGGATGGCCGACGTCATGGGGGTGGGCGTCTATCACTGTTGCGGTGATTGGCGCCGTCTTCCTCTTTGTCCAGCGCGTCCATCTCGCTTATTTGGGATTATACCAGTACCAGCGGGAGGGCGACATGGGCAAGACGCGTCCCACACGTGAGCGCGATCGCTTGTTTGTTTACTCGCGGACACTGTCAGCCACCCATCGACATCTTGACTCTTACCACCACCATGTTTACATTCACCACTTTGCTCCAGTGCCTCGTCACCACCGTCTCCTCCGCCCGCTGCCGCGTCGTCCGCGTCGTCTCGACCTCCGTCAACAAGGCCGTGCTCGCCGTTGTCAAGATCGTCGCCAACGTCAAGACCACACCTCTTCCGCTTCCTCCGCCTCCAACTCGCACTTCGCCTTTCTTCCTCCCTCCCTCGCCCACCATCCTCAGCTCGCACAGTCCACCGTGGACCTTGTGGTTCGGTCTTATCGTCGCTCTCGCCCTCGCCGTCGCCGGCGCTGCTCTGGTCAAGATAGGCGTGTTCAAGCGCGCTCGGGAAAAGATTGCAGAAATACTTCAAGTCAGGATTACAAATTTTAAGCGGAATGTTATCCGGGTCCTCGTCGTTAGCTGCAACATCGTCAACGCCGTCGACACGATCAACAGCAAGGCCATTCATGGATTCGCGATGTCTGTACTGTTTATTGGGAATTACACCGTCAAGACTGCCGTCAAGTTTGAAGTGGTGTCGTACCGCCTCACCGTCCATGTCGTCGCTTCCACCATCACCACCGCCAACTTCGTGCAAGCCCTTTCCCCCATCCCCGCGTCCAAGGTCGCCGCCGCCGCCCACGTCGTCTATTTCCTACCAGACCCCTGGGTCCTCCTGTTCCCCATCTCCTTCACCCCGCACATCCGCCCCGCAACGCCCTTGGGCTCCCGCCATTGGCAAGTCGTCGCATTTCCTGGCGTCGACAATCACATCGACATCAGCACCCTCACATGGATCCGCTGGCTCGGTAGGGGGGCCTCCGGACAAGTCGCCAAACTCAAGGGAGCAAGCGGGACGATCTTCACCGTCAAACGTATGAAGGCCACCGAGACCTGGAGGTCAGAGGCCGCGGTGCACGTCGCCATGCGGGACCATCCTGCCTTTCCGGTCCTCCACGGCGTCTATCGCGCGCAAGCCCACCGTTTCTTTGTCATGGTGCGCCTTTTTCTTCCCAGTCGCCCGCTGTTTCTAACCTTCTTTCAGGAATGTGGAGTCATATCGCTGTGCATGTCGTTGTCTAGAGATGCCATCCGGTTCTACGGGGGTGAACTGGTACGTCTGTCTGTGCGACTGTGTCATCTTATGCTGACCTGTGTTGTACAGCTGCTCGCTTTGCATGCACTTCACCAGCGCGGTATCGTCCACTTAGACATCAAGCCGGACAACGTCGTCATCGGCTCG
This sequence comes from Mycena crocata, assembly GCA_029281795.1. Taxonomy (NCBI): domain Eukaryota; kingdom Fungi; phylum Basidiomycota; class Agaricomycetes; order Agaricales; family Mycenaceae; genus Mycena; species Mycena crocata. The sequence goes on from JARJCP010000198.1 coordinate 46,444, forward strand.
GACGGGCATCTCCTGGTGATTGACTTTGGAATCGCGGAGCGATTGAACCTGCAGCCAGACCTCGCGACCCCTGTGATTTGGACGGGCAACGGTAACGCGCACTGCATGAGCGGTATCTGTGGGACCCGGGGCTACTTGTCTCCGGAGGTGTACCGCGACACGGTGTACTCGTACGCTGTCGATCTGTGGTCCCTCGGGGCGACGATGCATGCGTGGCTGACAACTAAAGTATGTGTCCTGTGATTCTGCCTCGGAGTGCGGTGAACTGACGCTATGCTTAGCCGCCCCTCCTCGACAGGAGCAACGACGAGCATCATCGGTGGGCGCCATACAGAGCGTTTGACTACCTCCCGACGGAGCTGGCGTTCTTTGAGCGCGTATGACGAGCTTCTCTCCACCACCCGCTGTTTGATGCTCACTCCCTCTTTTGCAGATCCTAGCCTACATTGAGCCTGTCGCACCGTCGCGCACCCTCCCCATGTTCCCGCTAGAGCGCTTCGCCGACTACGACGATATCAAGGCGGACCCGCTGTGGGACCTGTGAGTTTATTGCAGCACTTGCTTGTGCCTGGCTGATTCACGTCCTTCAGTGACTGGGCTGCATTGGAGAATCGCACTCTGGCGCCGCCGCAGCTGCACTGGTTGCCTTGATAGGTTTGCATTGCTTGATTTGGCTATCTCTATGTCTCGCGGAGTTTGGACTGCGCGTCCCTACTCATGTACGTCCATGTCTTGACACCCTCTTGCTCAAATGCTGACTTGGTGCTGCAGATATACCCCCCCCTCTCACTCTCTCCATCTCTTTTTCTTTTGCGGTCAATATACCCCGGTGCCCTCACCATATACCCTCGGTCGAGCATGAATCACGCATATACCCTGGTCGAGGATCGCACATATATACCCCGGCTGAGGACTCCGATTGCGAGGAAGAGACGAATATTCGGATTCGAGACGACGCGGACGTACGCGAGGGGGACGCCTCTTGTAGTTGTAGCCACCACATCGACTCGCTCCCTTTTTGCCTACTGACGCGTACGTTTCTCTTTTCTGTGTTTTCGTTTGCGGGTCGCTGACTTGCTTTGATTCTCAGTGCGGACGTCTTGCTATATACCCTGTGTCTTTTGTAACACTTGCTTAAATTTATTGTGATTATTCGGGAGTTGGTTGTGCGTACATTAAAATAATCGACTGCCGCCTCCCGCCGCCCTCGACAATCACTAGAACAGTTGATAACATCAGGAAAAAAAGCTTAAATTCGTAAGTCCACGCAGGGTTTTGGGTTTTGCACGACCATAGTCTCCCCGTCCCGAAGGTCGTCAAGGTAGGTCAAACGAGTTAGCATAACGGGGCATGTAGAGCGAGAAATGAAAGGGTTGTAGTACTCACCGACAGAATAGAAGGGTATTGACCTAAGGACAAGGTTAGTAGAGTCGTAATGGCAAAGGGTAACACACCAGAGAAAAGCTATAAGTCAGTAAGTGCTACACTAGGGTTACAAGTGAAGAATCTACATTAATTCTGTGAAGTATAAGTCAGAACGAGTGGTTGAACTTGAAATTGTAGGACATACCTCTCGGCCGAGATCCCCGAAGTGGCGTCGTAGTTGAAGTCCTAAGGAGAAGTTGAGTCGTCAGTAACATAGGATAGGAAGGAATAATTGAACACGTACTCGTTACATGTTTTCGAATGGTAAGTCGAAAATCCGGCGTGACTTGAAGATCTAATACGGCAGATTAGAGATAGGATTAAGAGAATAATTGAAAGAACATACAATAGGAATGAAAACAACGCGTGTAGTTGATACGGAAACATTGCCTTTGCACAATAGCTATCAGTAATGGAGAATAAAAAATGCAGTCGGGATAACTCACCTCAGAAATAATTGAACCCGGTTATTGGATTGGACGTTGACGACGTGTTTTATCCAACCTCAATGACACGGAATCGAACCCTGCGGCACGTAATTGAAAACTCGGATGTGTCGGCGACGCGTAATTCTGCATGCGAGGTATATCAGTGACGAGGTCAGTTGTAATCGAAAGCATACATACCTGACCCCCAAATATCGACTCAGAATTCTTTGGCTACGCGTCAATGTTGACGACATTGTTGGCGGCGGGTCCAGTCAACTAGGAGATGCAGGTTAGTGATGTGAATGTGAGTGTATATATAACTGAACTCACCAGCGTCGGTCGTGGGAATCCCAAATATCGAATTAGAATTTCGGAGTGCTGCTATGCGCCGCCGGCTGCATGGACTCGCACTCGAAGGTCATTGAGGAATGTATACCGAAGCTATGTGGGTATCAGCAAAAGCGCGAAGACGTGCAGGAGGCAGCGTACCTTTGAGCGGCATCGTGGTTGCTTGCTGAGTTTGAACCCGATCACGTGTGGCGACGCGTCGGCGATGCCGGGGATGTTGCATGCGCGTGTTGAATTTATGAATTGAGTCGGGTTGGGTTAATGATGACCTGGTATGGAATAGTAAGCATCGAGGATGTTGCAAGTGGATGAGAGAGACTTACGAGGCACCAACGGTGGCGGCAGCATGTTATTCGGAGGTTTGAGGAGAGTGTGCATGAAGAGGCTGTGAATAAAAGGAGTCAGTGCTGAAAAACTGGCAGCGGAGATGTACGCACATCCACAACGAGCTCTTGACCGACGACAATGGTGGCGACGGTGGATGGGAGTTGAATGTAGAATGTGGCGAGGAAGAGTACAAGCTATGGCGACGAGCAAGCAAATCTTATTGCGGAAGGTCATAGTGGGAGGAAAGAAAGAGAGGTGGTGGCAGTGAGATGTGGGAGTATTTATACAGACGCGTGAGGTTGCAGCTGTTTGTGCATTCAACAAACATTTCGCATGCGTGACTTGGTGCAAACATACACAACCTCACGCGTCCGTATAAATACTGGCGTCTGAGGCTGTGTATCGCCCACTTTACGCCCCCATGCTGCCCCTACGAAATATGGCCCCCCACGTGGCGCTCCCCATACAATATCATCTGTGGTTCGAATACTTGTCATTCGACACATCCACTGGCATTGCACTTCAAGTTTACGCTTCTGCTTGGAGAGTTGGAGAGGATATTGTCGACATGGATGGAGTGTTCTGGTGCGTCATCTATATCATTTTTACTCCCACCCCTTCTCCAAAATTCTTTCCAGGACGGCTGTCGACAGTTCAACATTGTCCAGCATCCAACAACTCACGGCTAATAACATCGACATCGCCTCATGGCCACAGCCATCGACTTACGACTCATCGCCGCCGCTCTCACCCACATCCTCGACATATATGCCTTGTGTTCTTAACGCCACCTAGATCGACTCGTCTTTGCAGTTGAGAACGTGTGCATCAAGTGAAATCGCCGCCGACCCTGTCTGCTCACCACATGTTTTGATCATCAACATATTCTTAAGTTTAAATCGGAGATCTCATTTCGAGAACGTGTGCTTGCTTCCTTATTCAGATCGTAGGCTTGATTGGTTCTCGCTCATTCCTTACGACTAGCTTTGTAGTTACTTCAAGATGTTGTAGGATATCTGTTGAAATACGACCACATTTTCTGTGCAGGCCTCGCAATCTGAAATGAATATATCAGCAACAGAAAGGATACTGCACACGGTACGTCTGAGCGAGCGTGTTGCTTCGGAGACATGAACTTCCAGATACATAGCTACTAGTGTCCTGTCGTCCTGCGCTTGAATGGATAACAGAAAATGCAACAAAGAATCAGTGACCAAATCATTATTTCAGACTCCTGAATTGTCCAATAACTCCCAACAAGCTGGCCAGACCGGTCTGACTATGAATCGCTCTTCGAGCAGATGGAGTTGGGAGTGACAATGCAGGGGATTCTGTAGATTTTTCAGCAAAGGTGGTAATTCGAATGAACTTGAAGTGAATCAAGGATTTATAAAAGGAATCAAACAGTCAATGTGGTTGAATAGCGCTAGTCGCATTTTAAGGTTGGTCCTGGATAACCGCATTAGTTGCTAATGTTGCTTTCAAGACCGAAAATTCTGGTTGAAACTTGTACCTGTCCAAAAACAAGTTGAATGGAATTGAGCAAGTAGAATGAGAAAAGGTAATACCCTACCTTTGCATGCGAAGTTTGCAAACTTGGCATGCAGTGCACTTCTTTCACAAAGCAGTCGAGATTTCAAGCAGCGATAATGAACTGAACACACAGAAAGTGTTCTATCAATAGATTAGTAGCATAACATACCTGAATGAAGTATGAGACCCTAGAGCGTCAAAAGTGATTCAATATCAATGTTCAACATGACATTCGTTGTATTGAAATCACCAACAGAACATGAAGATCGTTCTCAAGCCTATGAACGACTCACCAGATTGCGAAGCTAAAGGAGTGATTCAAGTGAATCAAGAGGTCTGGAGAATATATAAATGCGATGCCACAAACTAGGATTCCGAACCTGCAATAATGTTGTGGCAGTATTCCGAACAACTTGATTCGAAATTTTGAATGCGCGGTAAGTTGGTCTGGCGCCAATAGGACTGCATATCCGATGCATGAAGTCAAAATCGGTAAATAAAAACCCGCTGGTTGGATACCTACACTCGGATTCAAAGCAGATATTGTGTCTATGTTTCGACATCGACTGATTCGAACCTTTCGGACTTCAAGTTGAATTTTGACACTGGATTGATTCCAGATTTGAGTCAATTGAGTATAGAGGTACCAGAGAACTACTTGTGAGCTGGCTCGATGCGGAGCGAGAACAAGGAGGATCGAGTAAGAAATGCGGGGTATAACATGCGGCATCAATTTTGATGTGTGGCCGAATCGGTCCGACTTCCTTCCTCCGCTCATCTCCGCGCAACAAAATTTAGCTTTCCGGTCGATCTCCGGTCGCTTGGAATCAATGCGCTGTACAATACTTGCCTCGAGCTCTATGGATCTTTCCCTCTGGGCCTTAGTGCTAGTCTCCACTGGTTTCACAGCTTGAACTTGGGCAGAAACTTACCTCCCTCTAAAAATGGCTCTTTGCCATCTAATTTCGTGTGTTCCTTGATGCATCAAGGGCTGGTTGCGCCGCAGAAACGGCATACATATCCGCTTTGGGTCTAATCATGCTACCTGAATTTTTTTCAGGACTCCTCGTTACATACCTCCCTTGCCTCCTGCTCCGAATTTCACCCTCGCTCCCTATGGAAGTGCAATCCAGCGCTAGCTTTCCAGCGCATGGAAGATTTACACAGGTGCATTAATCCTCGTCAAGAATATTCCTCGCACCAATGATTTTTATCTTCTAGTTTGAGTCCGTCAGTGGGTTCGACGTTGTCAAGAGACTTCAACAACTCAGTTGGGTATGTACTGAACGAGACTTGGACTTGTACTGCAGTGCTGACAACTAAAAACAGTGAGCCTTGAAAACTACGACGCTATCTATCTAATTCAACAATGTGCCAACAACTGACTGCGCCCACACAGCACAAGCGACTCCCATTGTCGTGAGGACCCTCAAGATCATCACCGCCGTATCAAGAGCTCCTCGACGAGTCCCAAGATGTGTCGGTGGCCGGTGGTTGAAAGTGGTCGCTGTGCGATGTCGGCGGCGGCGAGCTCAACACTGATGTTGAACTGAGGTCATGTGCCGCAACGCTCACGGTGAGTTGAACTTGTTGATGAGGCATTGGAAAGAACAATGACTCACCCTGTGGCTGGATAGGTTCGACATCGACGGTGACGACGACAGCGATAAGCACCAACATCGACGATGACAACGGCGGGGGCAGCACCACCCGACAACGACGGCCCCAACATGGCAGCATGACCACCGAGTTGAGGTTGGGTAGTGTGAGGAAGTGGCGGGGGGAAAGAGGGGCATGTTGAACATTGGTGAGCTCTTCATATAGTGTCGCGTCGCGTGCAAGTCCCGTGAGTTCCCGTTTGTTGAACTGAACCAAACAGGTGCAACGACACGCGTCCCTATAAAGCTGGGCGTCCGACCAGCCAAATTTCTCAACACCCCACTTCCCCCCACTTCCAACAAAGGCCTCTCCCGGGCTCCCACTGCCTCTTGTGCGCCAAATAGGACTTCCACTACCTCCTCCTCAATGCCTCCACCCTCCTCCACCCCCTCGCTCGTCGCTGGCGGCGGCGACGACCTCGACGATGGTCGGTGCCACTCGAGGTATCCTTCCGCTCTTTTCTCTCCTCCTTCTCTGACACCCGCCTACAGACGACCGCCTATCCTTTGCGCTGACAGCGGCGGCATCGCTCTCGTCGTCGGCGACGTCGAGTTCAAAGTCTGCGCTGAGTAGGGGGTCTTTAGGCTTGGTATGTGGCCCTCTTTTGCTCTCCTGCCCTCACTAATCCTCTTCCAGGACCCCGACATCGCTGTCTCGGGCGGCGCCGACGGCCTCGGCGCGCTCTCGGCAAGTTCGGCGCACCTCGGCGCACTGGTGGGTTTGGACAACCCAGTCTTCTCATCCCTCTGACCCCACACCTCAGAGACAGCTGGCATGCTGCAATGCCCCGACAATGCGCTCGCCGATCGCAATGGCACACTTCGGATCAGATGGCGCGCGCGCTTTTATGGGGTTCATTTGGGTGCGCTGTACTCCCTCTATCCTCGTATACACCTACTAAACGCTCTCCAGCAGTCCCCGCCCATTGTTTCCCACGGTTGAACTTGGCCCGCCGCGGTTCTCACGCCTGTTATTCACGCCCGGCCACTCCGATACGTACTAAGGATTTTGTTCCTCGGTTCTGAATCCCACTGACTGTGCATTCTAGGCCCCCCCGCAATAGCACCAGCCCACGTCGCCGCGGCGCCCAACGACACGCTTCGGATCAAACCGCGAGTGAGGGTCTTTCGGTGCGCTTTTACTCTTGTATGATTTTTCCGCACTTATTGACTTCATTTTAGAGTATTTGTTCATTTTTTCGAGCTATCCCACCACTCTCGACTCAATCCCGACCATCCAGGGCATTCCGGCGCTCACCCAACTCCGCCACTCAAAAATATTTCAAGGCGCCGCTTTCGATACCCGTGGGAATTATCCTCGGCGCGCTCACCGGACGATTCCTTGGTTAAAATCCCCTGTGCGTATGTACTCTTATTTTATTGGCACTACAATTTTACTGACTTGGGATTCAATTTTTTAGTCCCAGCACAGGTCTTTACATATTTGATTCAGTTGTTGCAGATTGGTTACTCCCTCGGTAAGCTCCCTTCATTTTTGTGACTTCGGAACTGAATTTTGCAATAGGACTCGAAAATCCTTTACAGACACCGTCAGTGGGAATTTCCTCTTGAACTAGTGCGGTTTTATCCCACGTTACACTTTTTACTGACTCGTTTCTAGGTTTCGCTGGATTTCAACAACGACCGTATTCGATCGTCGGGTCCGATTTTTTGCTTCAAAACTACGAGGTACGCGTTAGATTTTTCTTTCACTTACTTTCTGACGCGGTTTGAATAGGTTTCGACTTAATGAGCACCTTCAATTATCAAAGAACCTTACGACTTTGAACCTCTGGTGCGTCACACTAAACGCGTCCATTCAACTATTGACTTATATCTATCATATCTGACTCGCTCAAGACCGATACCATCTTTAAATCAGTGGCGGAATACTCAGCAGTGCGTTCAGTTAACAATTTTGACTCAACTGATACTAACTTCAATTATTTTCAGCCGGAGCGACTTTCTGCCCCTGCTACGCTAAGGCCGGAATTATCTTTGATTTGCGCTAGTGCGTCACATCGAACTCTTGAATACTTCAATTCCACTGACTTTTGATTTTCCGATCAGATTCGTCGACTCGCCACTCTTCAAGATTTTGTTGAGTTACATCGGGTTCTGGTATCTTGGGTGCATTTGTATTAAAATTTACTTGACTTCAATTCGTACTTACTTGGTTAACTCCATTCAACCAGATCCGACTCGCCCGCCATCTATTCGAAAGCTGGGAACTTCGTGCACCGAAAGACCGTGACTATGTTCAGAATCAATAACGGACCGCTGGTGCGTCTTATTCAACCATTTTTACTTGAATATGTACTGACCTCAATTTTGTCCATTAGATTGGACTCCCGAGTCGGTCATGTACAAAGGCTGGGACTATCTTCAATTATACTCGGGACTCCGGTGCGTTGTATTATTTATTACTTCACTCAATTTTTTTTTTAACTTCGCTCGTTGACCATTAGATCGGGCCTTCGTGTTCAGATGCCGGGAGTATCTTCACATAGATTGTAACGCGGGTCTCTGGTGCATTTCAATTTCAACTTCGCTTCATCCAATTTACTGACCGACAATGCATTAGATTCATTTGACTCACCGTTTCAAAGATTATCTTTAAATTTGTGGTGCGCCATGTTCAAGCCTTTGAACGAGTCGCACCAAGTCTCTATTAGATTTGAACTGGATACTGACTCGGGGACACCCATACACCGTTACTATTGTCAAGCCCGAGACTGTCATTATCTCAGGTGAGTTACCTTCGCTTCATTTACTATTTGAACTGACTCGATTTGATTGTTACCAGGTCAACGCTTGTCGAAACTATCGCTGGTACGTCCGTCTTGTTTACATTTCTCTCAATGGATTACTTACATTATTCTCTCGCTAGGTCAATACATCTTTGAATTATTGTTTTCGCCTTCGATAGTCCCTTCATTGGCTGACTTATCTATCGTTCAAGTTCAATATCTTGAGCCCTTCAATGTCCCGCAGGTAAATAACATCTTATAGCATTGTTTCGAGCATTTACTGACTCGGTTCTTTGACTTCAGTTCAGTCTATACATCGACTTGAAGGGATTCAACATGAAGGCCGAACCTCTTGTTTCTTCCGTCGGTATGTATTGAATTTTCTATCATAAGTACTTACTGACTCGATTATTCTCTTGATAGGCCGATATGGCGGTCAGATCGCACTTTTATTAATGGGGGTATGATACCTGTGTTTCCGTGTTATTTTCACTGATTTGAGCCAAAGGAACTTTTTTTTTGCAGTTTCAACAATTGTTACAAAACATTGTCTCAGGCAGATAGAAAAGATTTTGGGCGGAAGAGAGAGAGAAAATATTTTCGGGAAGAAAAATATATTTTCTCAGGTGAGGGGTCGAGGTCACATGATGGATCGCGCTGATCCCGATCAACAATCACAGCCAAATACAGATGGTTTCAGCGCTTTAGGAGCACATACTGACCAGTCCGAGGGCTGGAAAAAATTGGATTGCTATAATGGCAATCCATTACTTTGCTGAGCTGTTCTCCTCGGTGCTAGGTAGAAGAGGGGTGCCATATGGCTGAATTATTGGTAAACCTCCCAAATCACAACCAGATGGCTTCTCAGGTGCTAATCTTCATGTAAAATGGATTCCGACCAACCTACCGATAGACCAAGACCTTCAACACTAAGACTTCGTGTTATAGCAGTCTCCCAGCATGATTGGGACCCACTTTCAACTTGATGTCCGAAAGAGGAAATAGGTCACATGGCCTACCTCCGACAAGGAAATATTTTGTCCTCCAGGAAAAAATATTTTCTCTCTTCAAAAGCAGAAACATTATTCCTTGATCCGGGAATTTATTTCAGTCCTCCAAAAAAAATGTTACCTCTACTCAAAAGATCAAAAAATCACACGGAAACACGTGTTTTGTACCCAAAATAATAAAAGTGCGATGTGACCGCCATAGGCCGATGCAGCCCTACCTTACATAGAGTCGCAAGACACAGAGACTATTGTCCACTTGCGTCAGGTATGCCCATACAGCAAGTTCGTCTGTAGATTATTTACTGACTTGTTAACAGTTCATTACGCTACAATCAAGCTCTTCAACTGAATGTTGGATGGATGTATACCGAGTGAACACTAAATTCTATCGCTGCTACACATGTATTAATTCTTCAATTGTGGTCCACCATTGATCGTGTCGAACCATGATTCAATTAACTTCGTAGGTATCTTCGGCCTTCGGGTAATCGTACCGTGCTGCAATCGTAAGCTCTCCTTTCCTCAACTTCCCAGAAATATCCACTGACAATATTTCAAGATAACCTTCGTTCAACTTTGGTTCAATTTTCCAAGACTCCGGCCATCTCGGACACATCGAAGCCCTCAATTCTCTCCCCGGTAAGCCTTGGCAATTCTAACTCCAAACCGCCCTACTCTCACTAACGTCCTCACAGCTCCATAACCTCCTACTTATAAACTCACCAAAGCCTCGACTCAAGCATGGTTGAAATACGCTTTGGCCTTGTTACCTTCCGAGGCCGAAGTCCTCCTTCATTGTCTCAGTTTCAACCACGACGCGATTCCGGGACTGGGACGCGGTTAATCGGTGGGTAAGCGTTCGGTTTATGGTCCTGTTAAAGCTTGGTTCTGGAATACTTACAGTTCTTTTGCAGGAATCCCTTTCACGACAATTGAGCACCCGGAATAATGTGTTCACTCAAAGTTGAAGACACGGGGACTGAGTCGCAGGTAAGCAGAATCCAGCTAAATTACTTCGAGTCGCATCTAATTTCGAGTCCGAATCAAGCTAAACCCTTCCCAGCTCCGGCCTTCCTTTCTCCCAAATGGTAATCAATCCCCTCCACCAACACTGCACCAAAACCCCGACTCCCCACACCGAAGTCAGTTCCCCACTTTTCCCCGAAATTTCTTCACTCACCTCTTCCCCTCCCTCCTAGGCATCTACCCGACCGCTACTTCGAAACCCAGAAGTCAGTCTTCCAATGGCTAATCCGCATTCTTGGAAATCTAACCGTCCTGTCATTCAGGATTATGGACCAAATAGAACTTCGCTTTCGCTGGTGCGGAACCTCGTTCCTGCGAAGGACGCGTTCGGCGGTGAGAAACGAAGGTAGGGGTGCGTTGTTTGTTGCGCAAAGGAGATTGGTGCGGAGCTGAGTTGTGAGTTGGCAGATTGTGGTTATAATGGAGTACTTTGGACTTACCTCCCCGAAGTCTGGGGGCACTTCCGTGATTCCGCGCGTCGTACCGTTGTAGGAACTCTCCGCATCGTCCGCGCGCCGATTTAGCGTGTCCGAGGTGAGTATTGTCCTCGAAATTTCGATCGCTCGCTTTGACCACATCGCAGAAATGCCTCGCGAATACGGCTCGCGTCGGACTCAAACTGGCGGGGACGCCGTTCCGCAGTCCTACAATCACATCGGTACGTTCCCCTCGTCCGCTCCGCGCCTCGACTATCACTGACTTCGAAATATTCAGCTTTGCACTCAAAACCACATAATTGGACTCACCCTCCGCAATTTGCCCCGGACTCCTGCGATTCCACGCTGTGTACAGTCGTGGGAAGTCAGCGCATCGTCCCCCGGGTCGATTCGGCGTGTCCGAGGTAAGTGGTGTGCTTGTGATTTCGAGGTCGCGCTTTGACCGCTTTGCAGAACGGCTCGCGAATACGAATCATGTCGGACCAAGACTTGCGGAGGCGCCGTTTTGAAGTCCGAGGAACGTGACGGTGCGTTCGATTCGTCCGCTGCGGGTGTAGACTATTAGTACTGACTCGATATTTCAGGTTTTCGCCCTTGACGGAATGATTTGACTTACCTCCCCGCAATTTCGCTGAATTGCCGTCATTCCGGGCGTTGTATCGTTGTACGAAGACGACACGTCGATTCGGTTCTTCAAGGTGAGTGGTGAGTGTGGGATTCGGAGGTTGCGCTGATGGGTTTTGCAGAGTTCCGTTGGTGTTGGGGGGAAGGGTGCTGCGAACGAGTTCGGGGTGCGGTATGTCGACGTTGCGAACGCGCTCATGGTGCTGCATGGTGGTGGTGGCTTTAAGAAGGTGTCGTAGGAAGGGATTGGTGTGTGTCTTTTGCCCGCGCGCCGAGTTGGGCTGCTGATTTTCAGACAGAGAATTAAATCTGAGGGAGTAATTGGACGAACCGACGGGATGCTCTCAAAGCTACGTTCGGTAGCGTTGCAGGAAGGCGGCGCAGGGCTCCCGACATTCGATGCAGTCGACGCAAAGTCCATGTGCTAGAGATGTCGCGGTTTCGGTGACGAATACGGGGCGCCGACGCGCATCTCAGGTGCATGTTGATTGTTCGCGGCGGGGAATGCATACTAAGGTCGGGACTTTAAAAGGTGTTAGCAGTGAGGCACGGGAATGAGGAAACAAGCGCGCACCCGGGGAGTCCCTCGGGAAATACCTCTGCATTGCGCGGCGTCAAGAGTATGTGTTGTACTTGAGAGGGCGGAGGGCGGCGCTGATGCGAAGGTGCTGCCAGACTCGGAGCGGGGCCGCAGTAAGCAAACAGCCGCACACGGCATGCGAGACGCGGAGTCGCGCCTGCGGGACGAGTGCGGCTGAGAGGGCAGGAGGACAGGGGCGGAGTTTGCTGTGAGCGGCGAGCGCGGGCGGGGCCGAGTAGGGAGTGGGGCGCAGGTGCGGGGCATAAGTACTGTGTCGGAGGGTAGGGCAGGGGCGCGGTGGGGAGTTGTATGCGAGCAGCGGATGCGGGGACGCGGAAGAGGCAGGGGGGATGGAAGGCCGAGGCGTGAGACGGGAGAGCGGGGCATCAGCAGAGTGAGTCTGCGTCTGCGTGCACGGAGTCGGCAGAGTCGAGTTGTGGTCGGGAGTGGATGGGCGACGTCATGGGCGTGGGCGTCTATCACTGTTGCTGTGATTGGCGCCGTCTTCCTCTTTTGTCCAGCGCGTCCATCAGGCTTGTTTGGGATTTGCTCACGTACCGGCGGGAGGGCGACATGGCCAAGACGCGTCCCACACGTGAGCGTGATCGCTTGTTTGTTTACTCGCGGACACTGTCAGCCACCCATCGACATCTTGACTCTTACCACCACCATGTTCACATTCACCACTTTGCTCCAGTGCCTCGTCACCACCGTCTCCTCCGCCCGCTGCCGCGTCGTTCGGGCCGTCTCGACCACCGTCAACAAGGCCGTGCTCGCCGTTGTCAAGATCGTTGCCAACGTCAAGACCACACCTCTTCCGCTTCCTCCGCCTCCAACTCGCACTTCGCCTCTGTTCCTCCCTCCCTCGCCTACGACCCCCTGCTCCCACAGTCCGCCCTGGACTCTGTGGCTCGCTCTCCTCGGTGCTCTCGCCCTCGCCGTCGTCGTCGCGGTCTTGGTCAAGATAGGCGCGTTCAAGCGCGCTCGGGAAAAGATTGCAGAAGTACTTCAAGTCGGGATGACAAATTTTAAGGGGAATGTTCTCCGGGTCCTCGTCGTTAGCTGCAACATCGTCAAGATCATCAATGACAGCATTGTTCATTCGTTTGCGATTCCGGTACTCCTCATCGGCAACAACACCGTCAAGGTGATCGTCAACATCCAAGGCATTTCGTACCGCCTCACCATCCATGTCGTCGCTTCCGCAATCACCACCGGCGACTTCGTGCAAGCCCTTTCCCCCATCCCCGCGTCCAAGGTCGCCGCCGCCGCCCACGTCGTCTATTTCCTACCAGACCCCTGGGCACTCCTGTTCCCCGTCTCCACCCTCCGTGTCCGTCCCGCAACGCCCTTGGGCTCCCGCCATTGGCAAGTCGTCGCATTTCCTGGCGTCGACAATCACATCGACACCAGCACCCTCACATGGATCTGCTGGCTCGGTAGGGGGGCCTCCGGACAAGTCGCCAAACTCCAGGGGGCAAGCGCGACGATCTTCGCCGTCAAACGTATGAAGGCCACCGAGACCTGGAGGTCAGAGGCTGCGGTGCACGTCGCCATGCGGGACCATCCTGCCTTTCCGGTCCTCCACGGCGTCTATCGCGCGCAAGCCCACCGTTTCTTTGTCATGGTGCGCCTTTTTCTTCCCAGTCGCCCCGCTGTTTCTAACCTTGTGATCTCGCTGTGCATGCCATCCGGTTCTAGTACGTCTGTCTGTGCTGACCTGTGTCGTACAGCTGGTACGTTCTCCTTGTGTGTTGCTGACTTGTTCTTCCAGTTGGACGTCTCATTATCTTTGTAATATTCATTGTGATTATGTGTGCGTACATTAAAATAATCCTGCCGCCCCCCGCCGCCCTCGACAATCAGTAGAACAGTTGATAACATCAATTCAGAAAGCTTAAATTTGTAAGTCCACGCAGGGTTTCGGGTTTCGTACGACCATAGTCTCCCCGTCCCGAAGGTCGTCAAGGTAGGCAAAACGGGTTAGTGTATCCAGGTACATGGTAGTGAAAATGAAAGGGTACTGACTAGGATAGATGAAGGGTAACGACCTAAGGACAAGGTTAGAAGAGTCGGAATGGTGAAGGATAACGCACCAGGGAAAAGCTGTAAGTCAGTAAGAACTACGCTAGGGTTACAAGTGAAGTATCTATGCTAGATGTGCAAAGTAACAGTGAGCGCAAGTCTAAAAAGTGCGAAGTTCAACCCACCGAACTCGCCCGAGATCCCCGAAGTGGTGTTGTAGTTGAAGTCCTAAGGGTCGTCAGTAAGGAAGGAAGGATAGAGGTACTTGAACACGTACCTGTTACATGCTTTCAAATGTAAGTTGCATTTCTTGAGTTGTAAAGCTCGGCGCCACTTGAAGATCTAATACGGCATACTATTAGAGTCAGGATTTATAGAATAATTGAATGAACACACCAGCAGTATAATAGAACGCGTCGCAGTTTGAACAATGTAAGTTAGGGTTTGTTAAAAACTGAACGTAACATACCTCCACGGACCGATAATTGAACCCGGCGGAAGCGGCGCGTTATTGACGCGTTATTCAGCGGTCCCGACGCGTTGTTGAATGCCGGGACGCGTTATTCACATCGCCGACGCGTCGAAGCTGTGTGTAAGGTGTCAACGGCAGTGTCAGGTTACACTAATGATAGTGCAACGTACCTCCGAGTAAATTATGTGCCGCCGGTACCTGGCTGCATACCCCATTCACAGGAACTCCAAAAAAGTAAGAGAAGATAGCACATTAAAGGTAATGTTACCTTGGACGCGTAACCTTGTTTGCGGGACTTCCAAATATCGAATAAAATTTTCTGGGCGGCGCTACGCGCCGCTGGCCATGGACTCGCACTCAAAGATAATTGACGAATGTATACAGAAGCTATGTGAGCATCAGCAAAGGCGTGAAGATGTGCGGGAGACAGCATACCTTTGAGCGGCATCGTGGTTGCTTGCTGAGTTTGAACCCGATCACGTGTGGCGACGCGTCGGGGATGCCAGGGATGTTGCATGCGCGTGTTGAATTTTTAATCGAGTTGCGGTTGGGTTGATAGTGACCTGGTATGAAATAGTAAGCATCGAAGATGTTACAAGTGGATGAGAGAGACTTACGAGGCACCAACAGCGACAGCGCATGTTGATTTCGGAGGTTTGAGGAGAGTGTGTATGAAGAGGCTGTGAATAAAAGGAGTCAGTGCTGAAAAACTGAGAGCGGAGATGTACGCACATCCACAACAAGCTCTTGACCGACGACGATGGTGGCGACGGTGGACGGGAGTTGAATGTAGAATGTGGTGAAGAAGAGTGAAGGCTGTGGCGACAACCTAAGCTGCAGCGACGAGCAAGCAAATCATATTGCGGAAGGTCATAGTGGGGGGAAGGAAGAAAGATGGTGGCAGTGGGAGGCAGGAGTATTTATACAGACGCGTGAGGTTGCAAATGTTTGGCTGTTCAACAAACATTCGTGTGCGTGACTTGGTGCAAATATACACAACCTCATGTGTCCGTATAAATACCGGCGTCTGAGGCTGTGTATTGCCCACTTTCCGCCCCCATGCTGCCCCTACGAGATACGGCCCCCCACCTGGCGCTCTCGCACAATTTCGTCTATGGTTCAAATACTTGTCATCCAACACATCCACTGACATTGCACTTCAAGTTTACGCTTCTGCTCGGAGAGTTGGGGAGGATATTGTTGACATGGATGGGGTGTTCTGGTGCGTCATCTATATCATTTTTACTCCCACCCCTTCTCCAAAATTCTTTCCAGGACGGCCGTCGACAGTTCAACATTGTCCAGCATCCAACAACTCACGGCTAATAACATCGACATCGCCTCATGGCCACAGCCATCGACTTATGACTCATCGCCGCCGCTCTCACCCACATCCTCGACATATATGCCTTGTGTTCTTAACGCCACCTAGATCGACTCGTCCCTGCAGTTGAGAACGTGTGCATCAAGTGAAATCGCCGCCGACCCTGTCTGCTCACCACATGTTTGATCATCAACATATTCTTAAGTTTAAATCGGAGATCTCATTTCAAGAACGTGTGCTTGCTTCCTTATTCAGATCGTAGGCCTGATTGGTTGTCGCTCATTCCTTACGACTAGCTTTGTAGTTACTTCAAGATGTTGTAGGATATCTGTTGAAATACAACCACATTTTCTGTGCAGGCCTCGCAATCTGAAATGAATATATCAGCAACAGAAAGGATACTGCACACGGTATGTCTGAGCGAGCGTGTTGCTTCGGAGACATGAACTTCCAGATACATAGCTACTAGTGTCCTGTCGTCCTGCGCTTGAATGGATAACAGAAAATGCAACAAAAAATCAGTGACCAAATCATTATTTCAGACTCCTGAATTGTCCAATAACTCCCAACAAGCTGGCCGGACCGGTCTGACTATGAATCGCTCTTCGAGCAGATGGAGTTGGGAGTGACAATGCAGGGGATTCTGTAGATTTTTCAGCAAAGGTTGTAATTCGAATGAACTTGAAGCGAATCAAGGATTTATAAAAGGAATCAAACAGTCAATGTGGTTGAATAGCGCTAGTCGTATTTTAAGGTTGGTCCTGGATAACTGCATTAGTTGCTAATGTTGCTTTCAAGACCGAAAATTCTGGTTGAAACTTGTACCTGTCCAAAAACAAGTTGAATGGAATTGAGCAAGTAGAATGAGAAAAGGTAAAACCCTACCTTTGCATGCGAAGTTTGCAAACTTGGCATGCAGTGCACTTCTTTCACAAAGCAGTCGAGATTTCAAGCAGCGATAATGAACTGAACACACAGAAGTGTTCTATCAATAGATTAGTAGCATAACATACCTGAATGAAGTATGAGACCCTAGAGCGTCAAAAGTGATTCAATATCAATGTTCAACATGACATTCGTTGTACTGAAATCACCATGTTAACAGAACATGAAGATCGTTCTCAAGCCTATGAACGACTCACCAGATTGCGAAGATAAAGGAGTGATTCAAGTGAATCAAGAGGTCTGGAGAATATATAAGGAATGCGATGCCACAAACTAGGATTCCGAACCTGCAATAATGTTGTGGCAGTATTCCGAACAACTTGATTCGAAATTTTGAATGCGCGGTAAGTTGGTCTGGCGCCAATAGGACTGCATAACCGATGCATGAAGTCAAAATCGGTAAATAAAAACTTGCTGGTTGGATACCTACACTCGGATTCAAAGCAGATATTGTGTCTATGTTTCGACATCGACTGATTCGAATCTTTCGGACTTCAAGTTGAATTTTGACACTGGATTGATTCCAGATTTGAGTCAATTGAGTATAGAAGTACCAGAGAGCTACTTGTGAGCTGGCTCGATGCGGAGCGAGAACAAGGAGGATCGAGTAAGAAATGCGGGGTATAACATGCGGCATCAATTTTGATGTGTGGCCGAATCGGTCCGACTTCCTTCCTCCGCTCATCTCCGCGCAACAAAATTTAGCTTTCCGGTCGATCTCCGGTCGCTTGGAATCAATGCGCTGTACAATACTTGCCTCGAGCTCTATGGATCTTTCCCTCTGGGCCTTAGTGCTAGTCTCCACTGGTTTCACAGCTTGAACTTGGGCAGAAACTTACCTCCCTCTAAAAATGGCTCTTTGCCATCTAATTTCGTGTGTTCCTTGATGCATCAAGGGCTGGTTGCGCCGCAGAAACGGCATACATATCCGCTTTGGGTGTAATCATGCTACCTGAATTTTTTTCAGGACTCCTCGTTACATACCTCCCTTGCCTCCTGCTCCGACTTTCACCCTCGCTCCCTATGGAAGTGCAATCCAGCGCTAGCTTTCCAGCGCATGGAAGATTTACACAGGTGCATTAATCCTCGTCAAGAATATTCCTCGCACTAATGATTTTTATCTTCTAGTTTGAGTCCGTCAGTGGGTTCGACGTTGTCAAGAGACTTCAACAACTCAGTTGGGTATGTACTGAACGAGACTTGGACTTGTACTGCAGTGCTGACAGCTAAAAACAGTGAGCCTTGAAAACTACGACGCTATCTATCTAATTCAACAATGTGCCAACAACTGACTGCGCCCACACAGCACAAGCGACTCTCATTGTCGTGAGGACTCTCAAGATCATCACCGCCGTATCAAGAGCTCCTCGACGAGTCCCAAGATGTGTCGGTGGCCGGTGGTTGAAAGTGGTCGCTGTGCGATGTCGGCGGCGGCGAGCTCAACACTGATGTTGAACTGAGGTCATGTGCCGCAATGCTCACGGTGAGTTGAATTTGTTGATGAGGCGTTGGAAAGAACAATGACTCACCCTGTGGCTGGATAGGTTCGACATCGACGGTGACGACGACAGCGATAAGCACCAACATCGACGACGACAACGGCGGGGGCAGCACCACCCGACAACGACGGCCCCAACATGGCAGCATGACCACCGAGTTGAGGTTGGGTAGTGTGAGGAAGTGGCGGGGGGAAAGAGGGGCATGTTGAACATTGGTGAGCTCTTCATATAGTGTCGCGTCGCGTGCAAGTCCCGTGAGTTCCCGTTTGTTGAACTGAACCAAACAGGTGCAACGACACGCGTCCCTATAAAGCTGGGCGTCCCACCAGCGAATTTTCTTCAACACCCCACTTCCCCCCACTTCAACTAAGGGCCTCTCCCGGGCTCCCACCGCCTCTTGTGCACCAAATATGACTTCCACTACCTCCTCCTCAATGCCTACGATCCTTCCAACCACCTCGCTCGTCGCTGGCGGCGGCGGTGACCTCGATGATGGTCGGTGCCACTCGAGGTATTATTCTACTTCTTTCTGCATTCTTTCGCTGACAACCCACTCCAAATGACGATCTTTTCCCCCGCCCCAGTACCGACAGCATCCCGCTCGTCGTCGCTGACATCGAGCTCAATTTTTTCGCTGAGTAGGGGGTCTTTGGGCTCGGTATGTAGCCCTCTTGCGCTTCTTCCCCCTCACTGACCCTCCTCCAGGCCCCCGACCTCGCTGTCTCAGACGGCGCCGACGGCCCCGGCGCGCTCTCGGCACAGTCGGCACACCTCGGCACACTGGTGAGTTTGAACCAGCCGCTCCGCTCCTCCCTCTAACCCACACCTCAGAGACCGGACTCAGCACGCTGCAATGCCCTTCGAATGCGCTCACCGATGGCGACGGCGCACTTCGGATCAGAGAGCGGGCGCGCTTTTATGGAGTTAATTTGGGTGCGCTGTATTCCCTCTGCCCTCGTATACACTTAGTAACCACCCTCCAGCAACCCCGCCCGTTGTTTCCCACGGTTGAACTTGCCCCGACGCGGTTCCCACGCCCCGATCGCAAATGCATCGCTTCTGGGTATGTTCCGCCATTTTCTATGTACTCATACTGACAGCGTGGTCTAGGTATCCTCGCTACCCCCTCAGCACCAGCCCACGTTCGCCATCCTCAACGGCGCGCTTCGGATCAAACTGCGAGTTGGACTGGTTCAGGCAAGGTTCAGGTGCAGTCTGTCTCCTCTACGATTTTCTGTGCCTACTGACTTGGTTTTAGGGTATCTATTGACTTTTCCCGCCATCAGTCCGCTCCCGACTCGATCCCGACGAGCTGAGGGCATTCCGGCGTTCGGTCGACTCCGCCAGTCAAAAATATTCCACGGCGGCGCTTTCGATGCCCGTGGGAATTATCCCCGGCATGCTAGTCCCTGGTTGTAAACTCAGTGCGTACTCGTTATTTTCTTGCTGCTTCAATTTTACTGACTTGAAATTCAATTTTCTAGTCTCCTGGAATGTTCCTACATATTGGATTCGGTTGTCGCAGATTGGTTACTCCCTCGGTAATGTCTCTTCATTTTTCTTACTTCGAAACTGAATTTTTGCAAAAGGACTCCAAAATCCTTCACAAACGTCGTCAATGCGAATTTTCGCCTTGAACTGGTACGATTTTATCCTATCTCACACTGACTTGTTTGCAGGTTTCACTGGATTTCAAGAACCAGCTTATTCTGACCTTCGAGTCCGATTTTTTGCTTCAAACCGCGAAGTACGCGTTAGATTTCTTCTACTGACCTCCTTACTCACTTCACATTTTATAGGTTGCGACTCAATGAGCAGATAACCTTCAATTATCAGAGAGCCTTACGACTTTTGAACCTCTGGTCCGTCACAATGAACACGCTCATTCAACTCTTGACTGACTTATCTATATCTATATCTATCAGATCTGACTCCCTCAAGACCGAGACTATTTTCAATTAGCGGCGGAATACTCAGTGCGTTCAGTTAACAGTTTCAATTCGACTGATACTAACTACAATTATTTTCAGTTGAATCTGACTTTCCGCCCCTGCTACGCTACGGCCGGGATTATCTTTGACTTGCGCTAGTGCGTCACATCGAACTCTTAACTACTTCAATTCCACTGACTTTTGATTTTCAATTAGATTCGTCGACTCGCCACTCTTCAAGATTTTGTTGAGTTACATCGGGTCCTGGTATCTTGGGTGCGCCGTTGTATTCAAATTTACTTAACTTGAATTTGTACTTACCTTGGTTGGTTTCATTCGCTTAGACCCGACTCGCCCGTCATTCATTTTTCAAATGCTGGGAGTTTGTGCCGAAAGGCCGTGACTATCTTCAAATCAATAACGGACCGCTGGTGCGTCGCATTCAACCATTTTTACTTGAATTTCTACTGACCTCAATTTTTGTCCATTAGATTGGACTCCCGAGCCGGTCATGTTCAAAGCTTAAGGCTGGGAGTCTCTTCACTTCTACTCAGGACTCTGGTGTGTTGTATTATTTATTACTTCATCCAATTCTTACTAACCTCGCTCGTTGACCATTAGATCGGACCCCCTCCTGTTCAAACACCGGGAGTATGTTTACATAGATTGTGACACGGGTCTCTGGTGCGTTTCAATTTCTACTTCGCTTTATTCAATTTACTGACCGACAATGCATTAGATTTATTTGACTCACCGTTTCAAAGATTATCTTCAAATTTGTGGTGCGCCATGTTCAATTACAAGCCTTTGAACGAGGTGTACTAAGTCTATTAGATAATTTAGATTCAAACTGGACACTGACACCCGTACACCGTTACTATTGCCAAACCTGAGACTATCATTATCTCAGGTGAGTTACATTCGCTTCATTTCATATCGAACTGACTCAATTTATTGTGACCAGGTCAACAGGTCTGTTGAAGCCATCGCTGGTACTTCTATCTTGTTTGACTATCTCGATTACTTACATTCCTCTCTTGCTAGGTCAATACATCCTCGAGCTTTGAATTATTGCTCTCGTCTTCGATGGGTCCTTCTTGGGCTGACTTATATATATAGTTCGATAGAATGAACCCTTCAATGCCTCGCAGGTAAGTAACATCTTATAACATTATTTCAACCATTCAATGACTCAATTCTTTGAATTCAGTCCATGTCTCGACTCGAAGTGATTCTGAATCAGGATGAAGTCCGAACCTCTGGTTGCTTTCGTCGGTATGTATTCACCTCGTCATTATATTCCAACTTTTACTGACTCGATTATTCTCTCGATAGGCCGATGCAGCGCTACCTTACATAGAGAAGTTGGAAGACACCGAAACTATCCTTCATTCGCTTCAGGTATGCCCGTACCAGAAGTCCATCTATAGATTATTGACTGACTTGTTAACAGTTCATCGCACTTCAAAGTCTTCTCAACCACTTCAAGGTCTTCAATTTTTGTTGGATGGATGTATACCGAGTGAACACTAAATTCTATCGCTGCTCTTCATGTATTGACGCTTCAATTGTAGTCTACTATTGCTGTGATACATCTGTACCGACCCATAGATCAATTAACTTCGTACCTATCTTCGGCCTTCGAGCCATCGTACAGTGCTACTACTCCTTCATGGTAAGCTCTCCTTACCTTAACTTCTCAGAAACATCCACTGACAATCCCCAAGATCACCTTCGTTCTCCTTCGGTTCACTTTCCCAAGACTCCGGCCATCTCGGACCCATCAAGACCTCCACTCTCTGCAACGTAAGCCTCACTTCCAACTTCGAAACCATACTCTTACTAACGTTCCCATAAAGCCTCCATTCCCTCTCATGAACTCAGTTAAACTTCGACTCAACCATGGTTGAATTCCGCTTTGGTCTTGTTATCTTCCGAGGCCGAAGTCCTTTGTGATTCTCTCAGCTTCAACCGAGTGTACGACGCGATTCCGGGACTGGGACGCGATGGATCGGTGGGTAAGCGTTCGGTTTATCGTTCTGTTAGAGCCTGGTTCTGATACTTACAGTTCTTTTGCAGGAATCTCTTTCAAGACAATTGAGCACCCGGAATAATGTGTTCACTCAATGTTGAAGACACGGGGACTGAGTCGCAGGTAAGTAGAATCCAGCTAAATTACTTCGAGTCGCATCTAATTTCGAGTCCGAGTCAAGCTAAACCCTTCCCAACTCTATCTTTCCTTCCACCCAAATGCTAATCAACCCTCTCCCCCAACACTGCACCAAAACCCCGACTCCCCACACCGAAGTCAATCCTCCTCCTTTCCCGAAATTCTTCGACTCACCTCTTCCCCTCCCTCCTAGGTACCTTCCCTACCGCTACTTCGAAGCCCAGAGGTCAGTTCTTCAATGCATATTCTGTATTAAATTCGAAAATCTAACCTTCCTAATATCAATGCCATTCAGGATTACATGTACAAGAGGATTACATGTATAAGTATAAGTATAAGGAACGTCGTTTTCGCTGGTGCGGAGCCTTGTATGTGTGGGGGACGCGTTCGGCGGTATGATACGAAGGTAGGGGTGCGTTGTTTGTTGCTCAAAGGAGATTGGTGCGGAGCTGATTTGAGGATTAGCAGATTGGGGGGATTTCGACTTACCTGCCGGAATTTTCGCTGGATTCTCGCAATTCCACGCTGAGTACAGTCGCCGAGGTCCCCGCAGGGTTCGGGCGTCGATTCGGCGGTTCCAAGGCAAGTCTTGTCCTCGAAATCTAGCAACGCCGCTTTGACCGCTTTTCAGAAATCCTCACAAATACTGCGTCTCTCGGTCCAAGACTCCCGGAGACGCCGTTCCGCAGTCCTACAAACACATCCGTACGTTCGCCTCGTCCGCTCCGCGCCTCGACTATCACTGACTTCGAAATATTCAGCTTTGCACTCCAGACACATCATCCGACTCACCCTCCGCAGTTTCGGCCGAACTCCTGCGATTCCACGCTGCGTACAGTCGTACGAAGTCCTCGCATCGTCCGCGCGTCGATTCGGCGTGTCCGAGGTGAGTGGTGTGTTTGTGATTTCGAGGTCGCGCTTTGACCGCTTTGCAGAATGTCTCGCGAACGAGGCTGCTGGGTGTCCAAGACTCGCGGGGACGCCGTTTTGAAGCTCTAGGAATGGATCGGTGGGTTCGTTTCGTCCGCTGCGTGCGTAGACTTTCACTGACTTTTCGAAATTTCAGGTTTTTCACTCCAGGCACATGATTTGACTGACCTCCCCGAAATCCGGGCGCGTTTGCGTGATTCCGGGCGTCGTAGCGTCGGACGAGGACGAAGGTGACGCGTCGATTCGGTGTTTCCGAGGTGAGCTTTTGTGCGTGGGATTCGGAGGTTGCGCTGATGGGTTTTGCAGAGTTCCGTTTGCGTTGGAGGGAAGGGTGCTGCGTTCCCGTTCGGGGTGTGTTGATGCTGCGAACGAGTCCGGGCTGCGTTGTGGTGATATCGAGAACGACCCGCTGCGTTCGTGGGATGGGTTAGGTGCGTGACTTCCGCTTGCGCGCCGAGTCAAGCTAATGATTTTTAGATAGAGAATTGAATGTGAGGGAGTAATTGGACGTACCTCTCGGACCCAGCTACGTTCGGCATGCAAGGCTCCCGACGTTGTATGCAGTCGAGCGCGAGGTACGTCGCATAGCGGAGATGTCGACCTCCGGCGGACGCGATTGGCAGCGAATACGGGACGGGGACGCGCATTCTAGGTGTGTGCTGGCTGTTTGTGGCTGGGAACGCGAGCTGAGACCGGGAGTTGGAAGGTATCAGCAGAGAGGCACGGGATTGAGGGAACAAGTACGCACCTGGCGAGTCCCTTGCGAAAGCTTCGAGAGGTGTTGTGCGGCGTCAAATGCGCGCACTGGGACGTTTGCGCGGCACGTATGTGTTGTACTTGAGAGATCGGAGCCGCGCTAACGCGAAGATGCAGCCAGACTCGGAGCGGGGACGCAGCAAGCAAACAGCGGCACACGGCATGCGAGACGCGGAGTCGCGCCTGCGGGACGAGTGCGGCTGAGAGGGCAGGAGGACAGGGGCGGAGTTTGCTGTGAGCGGTGAGCGCGGGCGGGGCCGAGTAGGGATTGGAGCGCAGGTGCGGGGCATAAGTACTGTGGCGGAGGGTAGGGCAGGGGCGCGGCGGGAGTTGTATGCGAGGGAGCGCATGCGGGGAGGCGGAAGAGGCAGGGGGATGGAAGACCGAGGCGTGGGACGGGAGAGCGAGGCGTTGAGGGCGTCTGCGTGCACGGAGTTGGCAGAGTCGAGTTGTGGTTGGGAGTGGATTGCCGACGTCATCAGGGTGGGCGTCTATCACTGTTGCGGTGATTGGCGCCGTCTTCCTCTTTCGTCCAGAGCGTCCATCAGTCTTGTTTGGGATTTGGGCAAGTACCGGCGGGAGGGCGACATGGGCAAGACGCGTCCCACACGTGAGCGCGATCGCTTGTTTGTTTACTCGCGGACACTGTCAGCCACCCATCTACATTTCAACTCTTACCACCACCATGTCCGCCCTCTCATACGTCCTCCGCTGCCTCGTCACCACCGTCTCCTCCGCCCGCTGCCGCGTCGTCCGCGTCGTCTCGACCTCCGTCAACAAGGCTGTCCTCGCTGTGGTCAAGATCGTCGCCAACGTCAAGACCACACCTCTTCCGCTTCCTCCGCCTCCCACCCGCACCACGCCTCTGTTCCTCCCTCCCTCGCCTACGACCCCCTGCTCCCACAGTCCGCCCTGGACTCTGTGGCTCGCTCTCCTCGGTGCTCTCGCCCTCGCCGTTGTCGCCGCGGTCTTGGTCAAGATCGGCGCGTTCAAGCGTGCTCGGGAAAAGATTGCAGAAGTACTTCAAGTTGGGATTACAAATTTTAAGCGGAATGTTCTCCGGGTCTTTGTCGTCGCCTGCATCATCGTCAACGCCGTCCACACGATCAACAGCAAGGCCATTCATGGATTCGCGATGTCTGTACTGTTTATTGGGAACTACGGCGTCAAGCTCGAAGTGGTGTCGTACCGCCTCACCGTCCATGTCGTCGCTTCCACCATCACCACCGCCGACTTCGTGCAAGCCCTTTCCCCCATCCCCGCGTCCAAGGTCGCTGCCGCCGCCCACGTCGTCCATCTCCTCCCCGACCCCTGGGCAATCTTGTTCCCCGTCTCCACCCTGCGCATCCGCCCCGCAACGCCCTTGGGCTCCCGCCATTGGCAAGTCGTCGCATTTCCTGGCGTCGACAATCACATCGACATCAGCGCCCTCACATGGATCCGCTGGCTCGGTAGGGGGGCCTCCGGACAAGTCGCCAAACTCAAGGGAGCAAGCGGGACGCTCTTCGCCGTCAAGAGGATGGAGGCCACCGACGCCTGGAGGTCAGAGGCCGCGGTGCACGTCGCCATGCGGGATCACCCTGCCTTTCCGGTCCTCCACGGCGTCTATCGCGCGCAAGCCCACCGTTTCTTTGTCATGGTGCGCCTTTTTCTTCCCAGTCGCCCGCTGTTTCTAACCTTGTGATCTCGCTGTGCATGCCATCCGGTTCTGGTACGTCTGTCTGTGCGACCGTGTCAACCTATGTCGTACAGCTGGTACGTTCTCTTTGTGTGTGGCTGACTTGTTCTTCCAGTTGGACGTCTCATTATCTTTGTAATATTCATTGTGATTATGTGTGCGTACATTAAAATAATCCTGCTGCCCCCCGCCGGCCTCGACAATCACTAGAACAGTTGATAACATCACAGAAAAAAGCTTAAATTCGTAAGTGCGCAGGGGGTTTCGGGTTTCATTCGACCATAGTCTCCCCGTCCCGAAGGTCGTCAGGGTAGGCAAAACGAGTTAGCGTAATGGGGCATGTAGAGTGAGAAAATGAAAAGGGTACTGACCGGAGAAATGGAGAGTAATGACCTAGAGAGCAAGTCAGTAAGGCACACACCAGAGTAAAAGGCTAGAAGTTAGTAAGACTACACTACTGACTACAATTCCTGTAAAATCATAGTTAGAACTCGTGGTTGAACTCAAAAATGAACACGTACCTCTCGCCCGAGATCCCCGAAACGCGTCGCAGCTGAAGTCCTAAGGGTAAATTGAGTTGTTAGTAAGGAGGGAAGCATAGAAGGAATTAAACATACCATTGCCGGGTTCAAGTTGGATATTTGACATTAAACTAAGGTCAGGTTAGAGTCAGAATGGATAGCATGATTGAATAGACACACCAGAGGAGTGTAATACATGTTGCATGCATCAAAACAGCACACTCGAACTGTTCGACGAAAGTAAGTTGGGGCTGATTAATAATTGAACATGACATAAAGTACCTCTAACGCGCCGATAATTGAACCCGGCGCAACCGGCACGTTATTGACGCGTTATTTTGCACTCCCGACGCGTTGTTGGATGCCGGGACGTGTTATTCACATCGCCGACGCGTGGTCAGCAAGCAGGACACGTCGAACCTGTGTGTAAAGTGTCAGGGTGGTGTTGCGTTACACGAATGATAATGCCACGTACCTCCGAATAATTTCTTGGCAGTGCTATTGCTGCCGCCGTACGATGTATGTGCAGTGCTTGAGAGGAGAGTGGTCACCTAAGAATAAATTATCAACAACAGGAAGAGACTTGAGAACTGGTACATACCTGGCCGTATACCCCATTCATGGGAATTCCAAAACCTGAATCAGAATGTTTGGGGCCACGCTGTGGGCCGCCGATGCGCACAACATCCTGGAGGTTGTAGTTAAGTGAAGTAAGAGAAGATGATACATTAAACCCAACATACCTCCAACACATAACCTTGTTTGCGGGACTTCCAAATATTGAATAAGATTTTCTGGGCGGCGCTATGCGCCGCTAGCCATGAACTGGTGCTCGAATATTGTTGAGGAAGGTATCCTGAAGGTACGTGAGTGTCAGTAAAAGCGCGAAGATGTGCGGGAGACAGCGTACCTTTGAGCGGCATCGTGGTTGCTTACTGAGTTTGAACCCGATCACGTGTAGTGGCGCGTCGGCGATGTCGGCGATGTTGCATGCGCGTGTTGAATTTTTGAATCAAGTCGGGGTGGGTTAATGATGACCTGGTATGGAAAAATAAGCATCAAGGATGTTGCAAGTGGATGAGAGAGACTTACGAGGCACCAACATCGGCGGCGGCATGTTGAATTCGGAGGTTTAAGGAGAGTGTGCATGAAGAGGCTGTGGATGAGAGGAGTCAGTGCTGAAAAACTGAGAGCGGAGATGTACGCACATCCACGACGAGCTCTTCGACAACGACGGTGGTGGCAACGGTGGAGGGGAGTTGAATGTAGAATCATGCGTGGCGAGGAAGAGTACAAGCTGCAGCGACGAGCAAGCAAATTGTATTGCGAAGGATCATAGTGGGGGGAAAGGAAGAAAGATGGTGACAGTGAGATGTGGGAGTATTTATACAGACGCGTGAGGTTGCAGCTGTTTGGTCGTTCAACAAACATTTCGTGTGCGTGACTTGGTGCAAACATACACAACCTCACGCGTCCTTATAAATATGGGTGTCCGACGCTGTGCATCGCCCACTTTATGCCCCCACTATGCTCCTGCAAAATACGGCCCCCTACCTGGCGCTCTCGACACAATTTCGTCTGTGGTTCAAATACTTGCCATCCAACACATCCACTGACATTGCACTTCAAGTTTACGCTTCTGCTGGGAGAGTTGGGGAGGATATTGTTGACATGGATGGGGGTGTTCTGGTGCGTCGTCTATATCTTTTTTACTCCCACTCTTCTCCAAAATTCTTTCCAGGATGGCCGTCGACGATTCAACATTGTCCAGCACCCAACAACTCACGGCTAATAACATCGACATCGCCTCATGGCCAGAGCCGTCGACTTACGACTCAACACCGGTAGTACTCGACATCCTCGACATCAATAAAATTTCAACCTTCAGCATTTTATATAAGCTCTCATCATCAAATTTCATCGCCGCCGCTCTCACCCACATCCTCGACATATATGCCTTGTGTTCTTAACACCACCTAGATCGACTCGTCCCTGCAGTTGAGAACGTGTGCATCAAGTGAAATCGCCGCCGACCCTGTCTGCTCACCAAATGTTCTGATCATCATCATACTCTTAAGTTTAAATCAGAGACCTCATTCTTAAGAACATGTGCTCGCTTCTTTATTCAGATCGTACGCCTGATTGGTTCTCGCTCATTCCTTACGACTAGTTTTGTAGTAGTTACTTCAAGATGTTGTAGGATATCTGTTGAAATACGACCACATTTTCTGTGCAAGCCTTGCAGTCTGAAATGAATTTATCAGCGACAGAACAGATACTGCATACAACGATGTTGCTTCGGAGACTTGAACTTTGACAGCCATTGGATTCTCGAGGTTCATATCTACGTCCCGTCGTCCTATACATGAATGAATAGCAGAAAGTGTGAAAAAATCAGTGACCAGATAATTATTGAATGACACCGGTGCGTTATTTCGAAGTCCTGAATTGGTCAATAACTCCCGACGAGGTAAACGGTCTACCTACGAGCTCCGATACGTTGAATTGAGAGTGACAATCAGGAAGATTCTGTAAAGGTTCAGCGAGCATTGTAATGTGAATGGACTTGAAGCCAGCCAAGGATAAAAGGAATCAAACAGTAAAGGTGCTTGAACAGAGCTAGTCGTATTTCAAGGTTGGTCCGGAATAATTGAAAATCAGTTACTGATGTTGCCTATAAACGAATTTCGAATTCTGCTTGAAACTTGTGCATTTATCGAGTCAAGTTGAATTAAAGCGAGCAACTTGAAGGAGACTGAGTCCAGGTGGTGCCCTATCTTTGTATTCAAACTTGAAATAGACTGGACTTCGCGCAGGTTTCCAACATTGAATCAACCAGCGCTACTGAATTCAGCTGGATGCAACATAAGTCTTTCATTGAATAAACAGTAGCATAGCGTACCTAAGGAATTGAATGAAGCGCAAAATCGTCAGCATCAAAATTGGTTCATTATTGATTGTTCAGATTCGTTATATTGATATCACCCAGGTGCTAACAGAACATGAATTATTATTATCAAACCTATGCTGAACAACTGACCAGATTGCGAAGATCAACGAGGGATTAAGTGCATCATGAAGTCTGTAGAAGTTACAAGGCGTGCGACACCATAAAACTAGGATTTTGAACCTGCGATCAACCTGCGATACATCCTGGAGGTATTCTGAGCAAATTGATTTGCAAGCACGGTAAGCTGGTCCGATACTACGATAGGACTGCATATCCAGCGTATACAGTTCTAATATTTGAATGAAAACCCGCTGGTTGGATACCTACACTGGGATTGAAACCAGCTATCGTGTCTATGTCTCGACATCGACCGAGTCGAGTTTTTCGGGCTGCAAGTTGGACAAGTTGCATTTTTGGCACTGGGCTAATTCAACTTTTGAGTAAGTTGAGTGTAAAAGTGCCTGATGTGAGTCGGCTTGGTGTAGTGCGGAGCAAAAACAAGAGGAGTCGAGCAAGAAATGCGGGGTAGAACATGCGGCATCAATTTTGATGTATCTCCGAATCGGTCCGACTTCCTTCCTCCGCTCATCTCCGTGCAACAAGTTTAAACTTTTCCATCTCCGGTCTCCGACCCGACCCAAATCACTGTACAATACCTCTGTCTCGTTCATTCAAGTTCTATGGCTCTGTTTATGTGGCTTGCCGCTCGGTTCCAGGGGATTCACATCAAGTTTGGCGGAAACTTACCTCCCTGCAAAAGATGTCCTTGAAGTCTCATTTCGCGCGTACCTTGATGCATCAAGGGTTGGTTGCGGTGGAGACACGGCATGACTATCCGCTTTGGGTCTAATCAGACTTTGCGAAAATTTTCAGGCCTCCTCTCGCTGCCTCTCCACTTGACTCTCTTGCGTCTTTGCGCTTCTTCGCTCCCTACGCAAGTAGTCCTGCGCTTTTGAACGCATAGCAGATTGAACCAGGTGCGTTGATCCGCTTTAAAAATACTCCTCACAATGATCATTTTTATTTGCTAGTTTGAATCCGTCGATGGGTTTGAAGAGACTTCAACAACGCAGTTAGGTATGTACTGGAACGAGACTTGCACTTTGTACAGAAGCACTGACAATAATAACATAGGGCCTTGAAAACTACGACGCAATGTATCTAATTCAACCAAGTGCTGACAACCGACTCCGCCGACACAGCACAAACAACTCCCATTGTCGCGAGGACCCTCAAGATCATCACCGCCATATTGGGAGCTCCTCAACGAGTCCCAAGACTTGTTAGAGGCCGGTGGTTGAAGGTAGTCAGTGTGCGATGCCGGCGGCGGCGAGCTCAACATTGATGTTGAACCGAGGTCATGTGGTGCAGCGATCACGGTGAGTTGAACTTGTTGCTGAGACATTGGAAAGAACGATGACTCACCCTGCGGTTGGATAGGTTCGACATCGACGGCGACGACGACAGCGACAAGCACTAACATCGACGGTGGCGGCGGGGGCAGCACCACCCAACATCGACGGCCCCAACATGGCAGCATGACCATTGAGTAGAGGTTGGGCAGTGGGAGGAAGTGGCGGGGGAAAGAAAGGCATGTTGAATTTGGTGAGCTCTTTATATAGTGTCGCGTCGCGTGCGAGTCCCGTGAGTTCCCGTTTGTTGAACTGAACCAAACAGGTGCAACGACACGCGTCCCTATAAAGCTGGGCGTCCGACCAGCGAATTTTCCCCAACACCCCACTTCCCCCCACTTCCAACAAAGGCCTCTCCCAGGCTCCCACCGCCTCCTGTGCGCCAAATAGGACTTCCACTACCTCCTCCTCAATGCCTCTGCCCTCCTCAACCACCTCGCTCGTCGCTGGCGGCGGCGACGACCTCGACGATGGTCGGTGCCACTCGAGGTATTCTTCCGCTCTTTTCTCTCCTCTTTCTCTGACACCCGCCTCCAGACGACCGCCTATCCTTTGCGCTGACAGCGGCGGCATCGCCCTCGTCGTCGGCGACGTCGAGTTCAAAGTCTGCACCGAGTAGGGGGTCTTTGGCTTGGTATGTGGCCCTCTTTTGCTCTCCCGCCCTCACTGATCCTCTTCCAGGACCACGACCTCACTGTCTCAGGCGGCGCCGACGGCCTCGGCGCGCTCTCTGCAGAGTCGGCGCACCTCGGCGCACTGGTGAGTTTGAACCAGCCGCTCCCCTCCTCCCTCTGACCCATGCTTTAGGGACCTGGCTCTGAGCAGCGCCGCAATGCATCACTGATGCGCTCGCCAACCGCAACGGCGCACTTCGGATCAGAGAGCACGCGCGCTCTCATGGGGTTCATTTGGGTGCGCTGTACTCCCTCTATCCTTGTATACACCTCCTAACCGCTCTCCAGCACCCCCCGCCCGCTGTTTCCCACGGTTGAACTTGCCCCGACGCGATTCCCACGCCCCGATCGCAAATGCATCGCTTCTGGGTATGTTCCGCCATTCTCTATGTACTCATATTGACAGCGTGGTCTAGGTATCCTCGCCACCCCCTCAGCACCAGCCCACGTTCGCCATCCTCAACGGCGCGCTTCGGATCAAAACCGCGAGTTGAACTGGTTCAGGTGCAGTTTGGCTTCTCTACGATTTCTGCCCTTACTGATTTGATTTCAGAGTCTTTGTTCCCTTTTTGAGCCATACCGCCGCCCCCGAATCCATACCGACAAGCCGAGGGCATTCCGGCGCTCGGTCGACTCTGCCACTCAAAAATATTCCACGGCGGCGCTTTCGATGCCCGTGGGAATTATCTCCGGCATGCTAGTCCCTGGTTAAAAACTCAGTGCGTACTCGTTATTTTCTTGCTGCTTCAATTTTACTGACTTGGATTTCAATTTTCTAGTCTCCTGGAATGTTCCTACGTATTGGATTCAGTTGTCGCAGATTGGTTACTCCCTCTGTAAGCTTTCTTCATTTTTCTGACTTTGAAACTGAACTTTTGCAAAAGGACTCCAAAATCCTTCACAAACGTCGTCAATGCGAATTTTCGCCCTGAACTGGTACGATTTTATCCTATGTCACACTCTTTACTGACTTGTTTGCAGGTTTCACTGGATTCCAAGAACCAGCTTATTCTAACCTTTGAGTCCGATTTTTTGCTTCAAACCGCGAAGTACGCGTTAGATTTCTTCTACTGACCTCCTTACTCACTTCAAATTTTATAAGTTTCGACTCGATGAGCGGATGACCTTCAATTATCAGAGAGCCTTACGACTTTTGAAACTCTGGTCCGTCACAATGAACGCGCTCATTCAACTCTTGACTGACTTATCTATATCTATATCTATCAGATCTGACTCCCTCAAGACCGAGACTATCTTCAATTAGCGGCGGAATACTCAGTGCGTTCACTTAACAATTTTGACTCAACTGATACTACATAACTTCAATTATTTTCAGCTGAATCTGACTTTCCGCTCCTGCTACGCCACAGCCGGGATTATGTTTGACTTGCCCTAGTGTGTCACACCGAGCTCTCGACTACTTCAACTCCACTGACTTTCCACTTTATCATCAGATTTTCTGACTCACCGCTCTTCAACACCCTCTCGAGTTACATCAGGTCTTTGTTCCTTCGGTGCGTTTGTATTCAAACTTACCTGACTTAAATTCATACTTACCTTGGTTCCCTTCACTTAGCTCTGACTCGCCCGCCGTCTATTCGAAAGCTGGGATTTTGCGCCGAAAGACCGTCACTATCTTCGAAATGGATTACGGACCGCTGGTGCGTCATGTTCAACCACTTTTACTTGAACTTGTACTGACCTCGATGTTTGTCCATTAGATTGGACTCCCGAGTCGGTCATGTTCAAAGCTTAAGGCTGGGAGTCTCTTCACTTCTACTCAGGACTCTGGTGTGTTGTGTTATTTATTACTTCATTCAATTCTTTTTAACTTCGCTCGTTGACCATTAGATCGGGCCTTCGTGTTCAGATGCCGGGAGTATCTTCACATAGACTGTGACACGGGTCTCTGGTGCGTTTCATTTTACTTACTTCGCTTCATTCAATTTACTGACCGACAATGCATTAGATCCATTTGACTCACCGTTTCAAAGATTATCTTTAAATTTGTGGTGCGCCATATCCAGTTACAAGCCTTTGAACGAGTCGTACTAAGTCTCTATAAGATTTGAACTGGATACTGACTCGGGGACATCCGTACACCGTTACTATTGCCAAACCCGAGACTATCATTATCTCAGGTGAGTTACCTTCGCTTCATTTCGTATCGAACTGACTCAATTTAATTGTTACCAGGTCAACGTTTGTTGAAACTAATGCTGGTACGTGTATCTTGGTTCGATATCTCGATTACTCACATTGCTCTCTTGCTAGGTCAATACACCTTCGAGCTTTGCTCATCTTCGAGTCGTTGATCTCTGGTTGCTTCGTTGACCGACTTATCTATCGTTCAAGTTCCATATCTTGAATATCTCAATGCCTCGCAGGTATGTAACATCTTTTATAACACTGTTTCAACCATTCAATGACTGGATTCTTTTGAATTCAGTCCATATTCCGACTTGAATGAAGGCCGAACCTCTTGTTTCTTTCGTCGGTATGTATTGAATTTTCTATCATAAGTACTTACTGACTCGATTATTCTCTTGACAGGTCGATGCAGCCCTACCTTACATAGAGTCGCAAGACACCGAGACTATTGTCCACTTGCGTCAGGTATGCCTGCACAACGAGTCCATCTGTAAATTATTGACTGACTTGTTAACAGTTCATCGCACTTCAAAGTCTTCTCAACCACTTCAGGGTCTTCAAGGTCTTCAATTGGATGTTGGAGGGATGTATAGCAAGTGAGTGCTACATTTTATCGCTGCTCTTTATCTACTAATCATTCACTTATAGTCTACTATTGCTGAGATACATTGTGTCGAACCACAGTTCAATTAACTTCGTAGCTATTCGGGTCATCGTACCCTGCTGCGATTCCTTCATCGTAAGCTCTCCTTCCCTCAACCTCCCAGAAATATCCACTGACAACCCCCCAAGATAACCTTCCTTCCCCTTCGTCTGAGCATTCCAAGACTCCGGCCATCTCGGACACATCCAATTCCTCCAATCTCTGCAATGTAAGCCCCACTTCCACCTCGGAACCATCCCTAACGCTCTCATAAAGCCTCCATTCTTACTCATAAACTCACTAAATCTTCGTCTCAAGCATGGTTGAATTCTTGATTGGTCTTGTTATCTTCAAGTCCGAGGCCGAAGTCCTCCTTCATTGTCTCAGCTTCAACCACGACGCGATTCCGGCTGGGACGCGATGATTCGGTGGGTAAGCGTTCGGTTTATGGTCCTGTTAAAGCTTGGTCCTGATACTTACAGTTCTTTTGCAGGAATCCCTTCCAAGACAATGAGCACCCGGAATAATGTGTTCACTCAAAGTTGAAGACACGGGGACTGAGTCGCAGGTAAGCAGAATCCAGCTAAATTACTTCCAATCGCATCTAGTTTCGAGTCCGAATCAAGCTCAACCCTTCCCAGCTCCGGCCTTCCTTTCTCCCAAATGCTAATCAATCCATTTCATAACACCGAACTCCCGAAGGCAATCCTCCACATTTCCCAAAATTCCTTCGACTCACCTCTTCCTCCCTTCCTAGGTACCTTCCCTACCGCTACTTCAAAGCACAGAGGTCAGTCTTCCAATGTATAATCCGCATTCTTGGAAATCTAACCTTTCCCAGTGCCATTCAGGATTGATTACTTACTCCAAAGGAGAACAACGTCGTTTTCGCTGCTGCCACGGAGCCTCGTATGTGTGGGACACTCGTTTGGCGGTGAGATACGGAGGTAGGGGTGCGCGGTTTGTTGCTCAAAGGAGATTGGTGCAGAGCTGATTTGAGAATGAGCAGATTGTGGGGATTGTGGAGGAGTTGGGACTTACCTCCCCGAAATCCGGACGCATTCCCGCGATTCCGCGCGTCGAACCGCCGTAGGAAGTCCCCGCATCGTCCGCGCGTCAATTCGGCGTGTCCGAGGTCAGTATTGTCCTCGAAATTCAGCAACGCCGCTTTGACCGTTTCGCAGATATCCTCGCCAATACTGCGTCTGTCGGTCCCAAACTCCCGGAGGCGCCGTTCCGCAGTCCTACAAACACATCCGTACGTTCGCCTCGTCCGCTCCGCGCCTGGACTATCACTGACTTAGAAAATTCAGTTCTTCACTCAAAACCACATAATTCGACTCACCCTCCGCAATTTCGGCCGGATTCTTCCAATTCCGCGCTGCGTACGGTCGTAGGAAGTCCCCGCACCGTCCGCGCGTCGATTCGGCGTGTCCGGGGTAAGTGGTGTGTTTGGAATTTCGAGGTCGCGCTTTGACCGCTTTGCAGAACGGCTCGTGAATACGACTCGGGTCGGTCCTGGACTCGCGGGGACGCCGTTCTGAAGCTATAGGAATGGGTGGGTGGGTTCGATTCGTCTGCTGCGTGCGTAGACTATCAGTACTGACTTGGAACTTTCAGGTTTTCGCTCTTGATGCAACGAATTGACTTACCTCCCCGCAATTTCGCTGAATTGCCGTCATTCCGCGCTTGGTGGTGTCGGACGAAGGTGACGCGTCGATTCGGCGGGTCCGAGGTGATTTTTTGTGCGTGAGATTCCGAGGATGCGCTGATGCGTTTTGCAGAGTTCTGGCGTTGGAGGGAAGGGTGCTGCTGGGAACGCCGTGCGGGGTGCAGTGTGACAATGCTGCGAGGGCTCGGGGGGTGGTGCAAGGCGGCGGTTTCGAGGGCATTGCAAGCCGGTGCGTGACTTCCGCTCGCGCACTGAGTCAAACTGCTGATTTTTAGATAAAGGATTAGATTTGAGGGAGCGATGTGACGCACCGACCGGACCATCTGAGAGCTACGTTCCGCGTCGGGAGGGAGGGCTGAGGGAGGTTGGGTGCAAGAGTCGACGCAGCCTCCGATCTGCTGCCGCGCTTTGAAGTTGGCGGCAATGGGAGGCACGCGCATGCTGATAGTTTGCGGCAGGGAAGGGGAGCGGGGTTTTGGGATTTAGAAGGTTATTAACAGAGACACATATGGGGATGAGGGAGCAAGCGCGCACCTGGCGAGTCTCGACGGCATCGAATATGTGCGCAGGGACGCGTCCGCGGCACGTTGCCGGTATGCGTTGTACTGGAGAGGGCGGAGGGCGGCGCTGACGCGAAGTTGCAGCCAGATTCGGAGCGGGGACGCCGCACGCAAACAGCGGCACACGGCATGCGAGACGCGGAGGCGCGCCTGCGGGACGAGTGCGGCTGAGAGGGCAGGAGGACAGGGGCGGAGTTTGCTGTGAGCGGCGAGGGCGGGCGGGGCCGAGTAGGGATTGGAGCGCCGGTGCGGGGCATAAGTACTGTGGCGGAGGGTAGGGCAGGGGCGCGGAGGGGAGTTGTATGCGAGGGAGCGGATGCGGGGAGGTGGAAGAGGCAGGGGGATGGGAGACCGAGGCGGGGGACGGGAGAGCGAGGCATTCGTGTCTGCGTGCACGGAGTCGGCAGAGTCGAGTTGTGGTTGTGGTCGGGAGGGCGACGTCATCTGGGTGGGCGTCTATCACTGTTGCGGTGATTGGTACCGTCTTCCTCTTTCGTCCAGCGCGTCCATCAGTCTTGTTTGAGATTTGTGCAAGTACCAGCGGGAGGGAGACCTGGAGGTCAGAGGCTGCAGTGCACGTCGCCATGCGGGACCATCCTGCCTTTCCGGTCCTCCACGGCGTCTATCGCGCGCAAGCACACCGTTTCTTTGTCATGGCGCGCCTTTTTCTTCCCAGTCGCCTGCTGTTTCTAACCTTGTGATCTCACTGTGCATGCCATCCAGTTCTAGTACGTCTGTCTGTGCTGACCTGTGTCGTACAGCTGCTATGTCCTCCTTATGTGTTGCTGACTTGTTCTTCTCTCATTATCTTTGTAATGCTTGCTTCATTGTGATTATGTGTGCGCACATTAAAATAATCCTGCCGCCCCCCGCCGCCCTCGACAATCACTAGAACAGTTGATAACATCAATTCAGAAAGCTTAAATTCGTAAGTGCGCAGGGGGTTTCGGGTTTCGCACGACCATAGTCTCCCCGTCCCGAAGGTCGTTGGAGTAAATCAAACGGGTTAGCGTGTCCAGATGTATGATAGAGAAAATGAAAGGGTACTGACCAGGATACATGAAGGGTATTGACCTAAGGATAAGGTTAGCAGAGTCGGAATGGTGAAGGATAACGCACCGGGGCAAACCTGTAAGTCGGTAAGAACTACACTACTAATTACTGACTACAATTCCCGTAAATACTAAAATCACAGTTAGAAATCGTAGTTGAACTCAAAAATGAAGACGTACCTCTCGCCCGACATCCCCGAAACACATCGCAGCTGAAGTCCTAAGGGGAAATTGAGTTGTTAGTAACGAGAGAAGCATAGAAGGAATTAAACATACCGTTGCCGGGTTCAAGTTGGATATTTGACATGAATGCTGAGACGCGTTATTCAGATCGCCGAGGCGTAACCGGCAACCAGGACACGTCGAACCTGTGTGTAAAGTGTCAGGGTGGTGTCAAGGGTGGTGTTGTGTTACACCAATGATAGTGCCAAGTACCTCCAAATGATTCCTTGGCAACACTATGTACATGTGCAGTGCTTGAAGTGCTTCAGAGGATAGTTGGCACCTAAGAGTAAATTGTTAACAACAGGAAGAGAGACTTGAGAACCGGTACATACCTGGCCACATACCCCATTCGCGGGAACTCTAAAAATTGAATCAGAATGTTCGGGATGGCGCTGTGTGCCGCCGACGCGCACAAGGTTGATGGAGCCCTGGAGGTTATAGTTAAGTTAAGTAAGAGAAGATAATACATTGAACTTAACATACCTTGTTTGCTGGACATCCAAATATCGAATAAAAATTTCTGGGCAGCGCTACGCGCCGCTGGCCATGAACTGGTGCTCGAATATTGTTGAGGAAGGTATCCTGAAGGTACGTGAGTGTCAGAAAAGGTGCAAAAATGTGCAGGAGGAAGTGTACCTTTGACCGGCATTGTGGTTTCTTGCTGAGTTTGAACCCGATCACGTGTAGTGGCGCGTCGGCGATGTCGGCGATGTTGCATGCGCGTATTGAATTTTTGAATCGAGTCGGGTTGGGTTAATGATGACCTGGTACGGAATAGTAAGCATCGAAGATGTTGCAAGTGGATGAGAGAGACTTACGAGGCACCAACGGTGGCGGCAGCATGTTATTCGGAGGTTTGAGGAGAGTGTGCATGAAGAGGCTGTGGACAAAAGGAGTCAGTGCTGAACAACTGAGAGCGGAGATGTACGCACATCCATGACGAGCTCTTGAACGACGACGGTGGTGGCGACGGTGGATGGGAGTTGAATGTAGAGCGCGACGAGAAAGAGTACGCGCTGCGACGACACCCTAAGCTGCAGCGACGAGCAAGCAGATCGTATTGCGGAAGGTCATAGTGGCGGGAAAGAAAGAGAGGTGGTGGCAGTGAGATGTGGGAGTATTTATACAGACGCGTGAGGTTGCAGCTGTTTGGCCGTTCAACAAACATTTCGCGTCCGTGACTTGGTGCAAACATACACAACCTCACGCGTCTGTATAAATACCGGCGTCTGAGGCTGTGTATCGCCCACTTTACGCCCCCATGCTGCCCCTACGATATATGCTCCCCCGCTTCACTTGATATTCTCAACTTCAAGTCAAGATGTAGCCTTCAACATGGGTTCAACATGGGTTCGACTTCAGATTGTTCGAGGATGGAGGATTGGATGGTGAATGTTGTATGGGTGGATTTCTCACTGCGGTGTGTCGTACCTTCTTTTTCGCTCAGGATCCACGCCTCAGTGACCCTTCCTCAGACTTCAACTCGAATCAGATTCACCACCACCGAATATCTTTCCAGAACACCACAAGCAGCATACTCTTGTCCAACATCCAGTTTCCCTGCGGTCGAGCAGGGTACAAGAGTCAAGTTCCGCACCACCTCGCATTCCGTACCCATTCTTCATCATGAATTCTGCTAAACATCGTCTTAACACCGCCAGCCCCATCCCTCGTGTGCATCAAGTCCGTCGACCCTGCAGCCGCACATTGATCGCGTGCCATTGTCAACACAAAGTTTGCATCACTCTTAACCTTAAGTCAACGATCACTTTGACAAGCTCAGATACCTGTCGAGAACATTACAGACTTATTCTTAGAACTTATAGCTTGTATAACTTTAACGGTGTTGCAACTTAAGAGCTTCTTGCAACTTTGAACTCGTACATCTAACAATTTCCGCGCCGTTCTTACCAGTGTTTCGACCATGTGTTAGCCGTAGATAGTTAAAATTCATTTGATTTGCTTTCGCTTCATGAACACCTGAGTCACTGCAATCTGTAATAAAGAAAATCAATATCGAATAGGTCCTGTGTCCCACCAGTTAACGGTTCAAATCATTCGTAGAGACCTGGCAGTGCTTTGTAGCACTATTGTATAATTTTCATGGTTGCGAATGAATTCCTGGAACTGGTTAAGGTTTCAAAATCACGACAGATATCGCACCTTGTACATTCTTCAAACGTTTAAACTGATGGACTTGACTCAATAATCTTAGCGTCGAAGGTCTGCGGGAGGATTTCGACTTGTGCAAGCACTGCAGAATTAGCTACATGAACCGAAATGATAGACTTACCATGGTTGAAAAATCTGACTCAAAGGTCTTGGTTTTTAAGGCTGAGATCTGAATCGTTCTCCTTAAAATTGAAGGAGAATCGGATAAATGATGAATTCCCGCCGTTGAAAACTAAGCGGAGAGAATCTAGCGGGGGTACTCACATTGTATCTAGCAAGATCGGTTCGTGAAGACGTATTAGGCTGGGAGAATACTGAGTCTTGACCACCTGGTCTCAAAGTTTGCGCATGGTTTCATCCTTCACTGTAAAATGGCTAGATTTGAGTCAATTGTTCAGTTAATGTTGCATATTTTTGCAATGGAAAACAACGCACAGAGCGAACACACTCAGCGGTTTAATTGAGCTGGAATCCATATTAGTAGTAAGCTCGGAATAACAGTGACTTGAATTGTCCTTGCAAGTCCTAGTCATTCAAATAAGCAGATGGTCGAGTCGTTGTGACATCTGTGGTTGAAATCCACGCTTGTGAAGATTCAAGAAACCCTATACACTGAAAGACGTACCTAATTGGTAAGTTGGATGGTTATTTCGGTGGAAATAAGTCACATCCCGTAGAAAACGAGAGAGCTGAGTTAGTAGAATGTTAGGAGTAATCCGATTTGAATCCCCGATGTTAACGCACTCGGACGTTCAGGTATGAGATCGAAAATTGGGCACATATGTTTTAGATACCAAATGTAAAGTCGCTTTTTTGAATCCTCACACTTAGTTCAGATGTCGCTTGGTGCATTGAATATCGATTGGTTCTACGTTTCAACTTTGCGTCCAAATTGAACATGTGAATTCCTCTTGTGGCAGATCGGTCCAAGATTTGAGACAAAATATCGTTGCATCGAGGCTAAAAACAGAGGAATGAGGTTGTGCTGGCCAAAGGATATCGACAAACGGGAGCGACAAGAATGCGGGGTAAAACATGTGGCATCAATTTTGATGTATGTCCGAATCGGTCCGACTTCCTTCCTCCGCTCATCTCCGCGCAACAAGTTTAAACTTTTGGGTCCATCTCCGGTCTCCGTTCCGACTCGAATTGCTGTAAAGTACCTCTGCCGGGTTTATTCAAGTCCTATAACTCGGTTTACTGCTAGATTCCAGAGGATTCACATTGAGTTTGGCGGAAATCCACTTCTTTTGAGAAACCTTCCAGAACACCTCATTTCGAGTGTGCCTTGATGCATCAAGGGCTGGTTGCGCCGCAGAAACGGCATACATATCCGCTTTGGGTCTAATCATGCTACCTGAAAATTTTCAGGACCCTCTCGCGACGCTACCTCTCCCTGCCTCCTGCGCCGACTTTCACCCTCGTTCCCTCCGAAAATACAACCAAGCGCTAGCTTTCGAAAATTTAACCAGGTGTGTTGGTCCTCTCTGAAGATATTGCTCGCAATAACATAATCATTTCTATTTTGCTAGTTCGATGGGTTCAGTGACGGCGAGAGACTTCAACAACTCAGTTAGGTATGTACTGGATCGAGACTTGAACTCTGTACAGAAGCGCTGACAAACTAATAACATAGCGCCTTGAAAACTACGACACTATGTACATATCTAATTTAACAAAGTGCCGACAATCGACTCCGCCGACATACCACAAACCACTCCCATTGCTGCGGGGAGCCTCAGTACCATCACCGTCATATCGAGACGTCCTCGAAGAGTCCTAAGATGCGTTGGAGGCCGGTGGTTGAAGGTGGTTGGTTGTTCGACATCGGCGGCGGCGAGCTCAACACTGATGTTGAACCGAGGTCATGTGCCTCAGCAACCACGGTGAGTCGCCGCTGAGGCATTGAGAAGAATAAGAACTCACGCTGCAGTTGGATAGGTTCGACATCGACGGCGACGGCGACGACAGCGACAAGCACCAACATCGACGACGACAACGGCGGGGGCAGCACCGCCCAACAACGACGGCCCCAGCATGGCAGCATGACCACCTAATTGAGGTTGAACAATGCGAGCAAGTGGCGGGGGGAAGAAAGGCATGTTGAATTTGGTGAGCTCTTTATATAGTGTCGCGTCGCGTGCGAGTCCCGTGAGTTCCCGTTTGTTGAACTGAACCAAACAGGTGCAACGACACGCGTCTCTATAAAGCTGGGCGTCCGACCAGCGAATTTTCCCCAACACCCCACTTCCCCCCACTTCCAACAAAGGCCTCTCCCGGGCTCCCACCGCCTCTTGTGCGCCAGATAGGACTTCCACTACCTCCTCCTCGATGCCTCTGCCCTCCTCAACCACCTCGCTCGTCGCTGGCGGCGGCGACGACCTCGACGATGGTCGGTGCCACTCGAGGTATTCTTCTGCTCTCTTCTCTCCTCTTTCTCTGACACCCGCCTCCAGACGACTGCCTATCCTTTGTGCTGACAGAGGCGGCATCGCCCTCGTCGTCGGCGACGTCGAGTACAAAGTCTGCGCCAAGTACGGGGTCTTTAGGCTTGGTATGTGGCCCTCTTTTGCTCTCCCGCCCTCACTAATCCTCTTTTAGGACCCCGACCTCGCTGTCTCGGGTAGCACCGACGGCCTCGGCGCGCTCTCGGCAAGTTCGGTGCACCTCGGCGCACTGGTGAGTTTGAACCACCCGGTCTCCTCATCCCTCTGACCCACACCTCAGAGATCCAGCTCGGCAAGCTGCAATGCCCCGACAACATGCTCGCCAACCCCGACGGCGCACTTCCGATCAGAGAGCGCGCGCACTTCCATGGGGCTCATTTGGGTGCGCTGGGCTCTCTCTATCTTCGTATACACCTATTAACCGCTCTCCAGCAACCCCCGCCCGTTATTTCCCACGGTTGAACTTGCCCCGACGCGATTCCCACGCCCCGATCGCAAATGCATCGCTTCTGGGTATGTTCCGCCATTTTCTATGTACTCATACTGACAGTACGCTCTAGTTGCCGGCTCTATTTCTCCTGATCACTATTAGCCCACGCTCGCTGCGCTCAACGGCGCGCCTCGGATCAAACCGCGAGTTGGACTGGTTCAGGTGCAGTTTGGCTCCTCTACGATTTCTGCCCTTACTGATTTGATTTCAGGAGTCTTTGTTCCCTTTTTGAGCCATACCGCCGCCCCCGAATCCATACCGACAAGCCGAGGGCATTCCGGCGTTCAGTTGACTCCGCCAGTCAAAAATATTCCACGGCGGCGCTTTCGATGCCCGTGGGAA
This sequence comes from Mycena crocata, assembly GCA_029281795.1. Taxonomy (NCBI): domain Eukaryota; kingdom Fungi; phylum Basidiomycota; class Agaricomycetes; order Agaricales; family Mycenaceae; genus Mycena; species Mycena crocata. The sequence goes on from JARJCP010000198.1 coordinate 89,631, forward strand.
TTATCCCCGGCATGCTAGTCCCTGCTTGTAAACTCAGTGCGTACTCGTTATTTTCTTGCTGCTTCAATTTTACTGACTTGGATTTCGATTTTCTAGTCTCCTGGACTGTTCCTACGTATTGGATTCAGTTGTCGCAGACTGGTTACTCCCTCGGTAAGCTCTCTTCATTTTTCTGACTTCGAAACTGAATTTTTGCAATAGGACTCCAAAGTCCTTCACAGACGTCGCCAACGCGATTTTTTTGCCTTGAACTCGTACGTTTTTGTCCCGGGTTACACTTTTTACTGACTTGTTTGCAGGTTTCACTGGATTTCAAGAACCAGCTTATTCTGACCTTCGAGTCCGTTTTTTTTTGCTTCAAACCGCGAAGTACGCGTTAGATTTCTTCTACTGACCTCCTTACTCACTTCGAATTTTATAGGTCCTCAATGAGCAGATAACTTTCAATTATCAGAGAGCCTTACGACTTTTGAACCTTTGGTGCGTCACAATGAACGCGCTCATTCAACTCTTGACTGACTTATCTATATCTATCAGATCTGACTCCCTCAAGACCGAGACTAGCTTCAATTAGCGGCGGGATATTTAGTACGTTCATTGGCAATTTTACTTCAACTGAGACTAACTTCAATTATTTTCAGTTGGATCTGACTGACCTCGCCTTGTATGACCGGGATTATCGTCAACTTGCCCTAGTGTGTCACATCGAACTCTTGGCTGATACAACTCCACTGACCTTTCATTTTTCCATTAGATTTCCTGACTCGCCGCTCTTCAAAACCCTGGAGTTACATCAGGTCTTTGTTCCTTCGGTGCGTTTGTATTCAAACTTACCTGACTTAAATTCATACTTGCCTTGGTTCCCTTCACTTAGCTCTGACTCGCCCGCTGTCTATTCGAAAGCTGGGATTTTGCGCCGAAAGACCGTCACTATCTTCGAAATGGATTACGGACCGCTGGTGCGTCATGTTCCACCACTTTTACTTGAACTTGTACTGACCTCGATGTTTGTCCATTAGATTGGACTCCCGAGTCGGTCATGTTCAAAGCTTAAGGCTGGGAGTCTCTTCACTTCTACTCAGGACTGGTGTGTTGTATCATTCATTACTTCATTCAATTCTTTCTAACCTCGCTCGTTGATCAGTACATCGAGTCCATCCTCCGTGTTCAAAGGCCGGGAGTATCTTCACATAGACTGTAACGTGGGTCTCGGGTGCGTTTCAATTTCTACCTCGCTTCATTCAATTTTACTGACCGACAATCCATTAGATTCATTTGACTCACCGTTTCAAAGATTATCTTTAAATTTGTGGTGCGCCATATCCAATTACAAGCCTTTGAACGAGTCGCACTAAGTCTCTATTAGATTTGAACTGGATACTGACTCGGGGTACGCCGTTACTATCGCCAACCCCGACACTATCGTTATCCAAGGTGAGTTGCATTCATTTCATCTGGCATCGAACTTACTCGATTTAATTGATGCTAGGTCAACGTTTGTTGAAACTATCGCTGGTACGTCCATCTTGTTTACATTTCTCTTGATCGATCACTTACATTATTTTCTTGCTACGTCCATAGACCTTTGAGCTTCGATTATGCTCTGTCCTTCGATAGTTGCTTCATTGGCTGACTTGTCTAACATTCGATAGATTGAAGACTTCCTTGCTCGTTGAACAGGTGTGTAACCTCCTTCATAACAAAATTTTCGTTCATTCAATGACTCAATTCTTTGAATTCAGTCCATATCTCGACTCGAAGTGATTCTGAATCAGGATGAAGTCCGAACCTCTGGTTGCTTTCGTCGGTATGTATTGACTTCGTCATTATTATATCTCAGGTTCTCAACTACTTACTGATTCGATTATTCTCTGGATAGTACGATGCAGCGCTTTCTTACCTCGAGTCGTAAGACACCGAGACTATCGTTCATTTGCTTCAGGTATGCCCGTACCAGAAGATTATTGACTGACTTGTTAACAGTTCATCGCACTTCAGTCTCCCCAACTACTTTAAGGTCTTCAATTTTTGTTGGATGGATATATACCAAGTGAGTACTACATTCTCTCGCTGCTCTTCGTCTATTAACTCGGCAGTTATAGTCTACCATTGTATGATACATTGTCGAACCACGCTTCAATTAACTTCGTAACTATCTTCGGCCTTCGGGTCATCGTACACTACTTTGATTCCTTCACCGTAAGTTCTTCTCACCTCAACTTCCCAGAAATATCCACTCACAATACCCCAAGATGACCTTCCTTCAACTTCGATTCAATTTTTCAAGACTCCGGCCATCTCGGACTCATCCAAGACCTCCACTCTCTGCAAAGTAAGCCCCACTTCCAACTCGGAACTACCATATTCTCACTAACGCTCGCATAAAGCCTCCATTCCGACTTGTAAACTCACCAAAACTTCGACTCAAGCATGGTTGAATTTTTAATTGGTCTTGTTATCTTCCGAGGCCGAAGTCCTCTGTGATTCTCTCATCTCAGCTTCAACCGAGCCTACGACGCGATTCCGGGACTGGGACGCGATTAATCGGTGGGTAAGCGTTCGGTTTATGGTCCTGTTAGAGCTTGGTTCTGAAACACTTTCATAGGGATGTCTTCAATTGAGCACCCAGAATATGTTCACAAAGTTGAAGACACGGGGACTGAGTCGCAGGTAAGTAGTGAATCCAGCTAAATTACTTCGAGTCGCATCTAATTACATGCATTTCAGGGCCGAGGGAAGCTGAACTCCTCCCAGCTTCATCTTTCCTATCTCCCAAATGCTAATCAACCCTCTCCACCAACACCAAATCCCGACTCCCCACACCGAAGTCAGTTGCCCACCTTTCCCCGAAATTCTCCGACTCACCGCTTCCCCTCCCTCCTAGGTACCTTCCCTACCGCTACTCCGAACCACAGAGGTCAGTTATTTGATAGATATTCTGTATCCAAGTTCGGAAATCTGACCTTCCTATCAATGCCATTCAGGATTCTGTATAAGTAACGTCGTTTTCGCTGGTGCGGAGCCTTGTATGTGTGGGACACGCGTTCGGCGGTGAGATACGGAGGTAGGGGTGCGCGGTTTGTTGCTCAAAGGAGTTTGGTGCAGAGCTGATTTGGGAATTAGTAGATTTTGGGGTTGATGCAGGAATTGGGACTTACCTCCCTCAGGACCCACCGCATTCTCTCGATTCCACGCTGCGTAACATCGTCTGAAGTCCCCGCATCGTCCGCGCGCCGATTCGGCGGTTCCAAGGTGAGTATTGTCTTCGGAATTTCGACGCTCCGCTTTGACCGTTTCGCAGAAATCCTCACAACTACTGCTCCTGTCGGTTCAAGACTCCCGGAGGCGCCGTTCCGCAGTCCTACAAACACATCCGTACGTTCGCCTCGTCCGCTCCGCGCCTAGACTATCACTAACTGCGAAATTTCAGTTTTTTCACTCAAAACCACATAATTCGACTCACCTCCCGCAATTTCGGCCGGATTCTCGCGATTCCACGCTGCGTACAGTCGTAAGAACTCCCCGCTGTACGCGCGTCGATTCGGCGTGTCCGAGGTGAGTGGTGTGTTTGTGAATTCGAGGTCGCGCTTTGACCGCTTTTCAGAACGGCTCGCGAATGAGGCTACTGTCGGTCGTGGACTCGTGGGGACGCCGTTTCGCAGTCCGAGGAACGTGTTGGTGGGTTCGATTCGTCCGCTGCGGGTATAGACTATCAGTACTGACTTGGAACTTTCAGGCTTTCGCTCTGGAGGGAACGAATTGACTTACCTCCCCGAAATCCGGGCGCATTCCCGCGATTCCGTGCTTGGTGAGGTCGGACGGAGGCGACGCGTCGATTCGGTGTTTCCGAGGTGAGTTTTTGTGCGTGGGATTCGGAGGTTGCGCTGATGCGTTTTGCAGAGTTTGGTCGCGTTGAAGGGAAGGGTGCTACTGCGAACGAGTCCGGAGTGAGGTATGTCGATGCTGCAAAACGTTCGGGGGTGGTGTATTGAGTTGGTTTCGAGGACCACTCGCTGGAAGGGTCAGGTGCGTGGCTTCCGCTCGCGCGTGAGTCGGGCTGCTAGTTTTTAGATAAAGGATCAGATTTGAGGGAGTAATCGGACGCACCGACGGGACGCTCTCAGAGCTACCTTCCACGTTGCGACGGAGGGCTCGGTGACGACGGATGCAGTCGAGCGCGGGGTACGTCCCATTTTGTGGGGATGTCGGTGTCTGCTACGAGCCCGCAGTACTTAACGGGAGCGTGACGGGGCGCGGACACGCTTCTGCTGCCTTTGCGGCGCCGGGAATGCGAGCTGAAGTTGAGAATTCGAAGGTTATTAGAAGAGAGGCACGGGATTGAGGGAGCAAGCGCGCACCTGGAGAGCTCGCGAAATCCCCCGAGTGCGCGTTGCGCGGTGTTTAGTGCGGGCGCTGCATATTTGAGATGTCGCAGAGTGGCGGAGTCTGGTATAGGAAGTGCTGCCAGACTGGGAGCGCAGACGCAGCAAGCAAACAGCGGCACACGGCATGCGAGACGCGGAGTCGCGCCTGCGGGACGAGTGCGGCTGAGAGGGCAGGAGGGCAGGGTCGGAGTTTGCTGTGGGCGGGGAGCACGCGAGCGGGCGGAGTAGGGATTGGAGCGCAGGTGCGGGGCATAAGTATTGTGGCGGAGGGTAGGGCAGGGGCGCGGCGGGAGTTGTATGCGAGCGGGCGGATGCGGGGAGGCGGCAGAGGCAGGGGGATGGACGACCGAGGCGTAGGACGGGAGAAGGAGGCGTTGGAGGGCGGGGCATTGAGCGCGCGGGTGTCTGCGTGCACGGAGTCGGCAGGGTGAGTGGATGCACGACGCGATGACGTCGAACGGAGGTCGATGCCAATCGAGCACAAGCTGTGCTCCCGAACTCTTCCGAGCCCTTGACGTCAGACCGACCAAAGCCTTCGTTCCGAGTCGGGCTGAATAATTCCTCGAGGTTCCGCTGAAGACATTTCGAGAAGTCCCGCAGGAGATCTTCAAGTTTGCGGCTTGCAACGGATCTATGTGCTACATGGAACAGGACGCGTGATTTCCTGCTATTCCTGTCTTTTGACCACCATATTCCAACGACGCGCAAGCGATATCACTCGATGGCCAGCGTTGCTGCAATTCAGAAACTCTTCTTATCCTCTCCGTACTATGCGGTGATCGGGGCATCCAAGGATCAAACCAAGTTTGGCACCAGAGTAAGTTCGGACGGAGGGTTCCTTCAAATGCACTAATGCACAACAGATCTTGAACTGGTATAGGGCTCGAAACATGCAAGTCCAACCGATACACCCTGTATGTCAAATGACCGCCTCAGTGACGAAAACCACTAATTTTTTGAATGCCATTTTAGAAAGAATCACATCTCGAAGGGATCCCGACAATCCCCACCGTCGGCGAACTCACCGACCCTACAAAGACGTCCATAAGCATCATCACCCCGCCCAAGGTCCGCTGTGGCTTCTTCGTTCCGTACCGCGCTCAATCGACTTAGGTGACGCTCCCTATCCTGCAAGCGGCGCTGCCGCTCGGAGTACCCGCTGTGTGGATCCAACCGGGTGCGGCGGACGAGGCCGTCGCCGCATGGGTGAAGGAAAACGGGATGGAGGGCCGTGTGATTTATGGCGGGCCATGCATCCTCATGGAAGGGGACTCGGTTCGCAGCCTTCTCTGAGCGCGGAATGTGTGTAATGAAACATTTCTTTTTGTCAATCGCGATATCGAAAAATAGCCAATGCCAATCTGTGGTGCTGGACGCGTCGCAAGTCGTAGTTGTACTGGTGATATGATTCCGGGTGCCATCCTTTTGACTATCGTTTTTCATCCTTCTCGTCCAACTGTCCCGTTTGTCCCTGCGTGCGCTACACGGTCAATATGTGCAAGACTCGCATGGCCAACGCGAAGAGTCTGCACGTCTTGGTGCATTTTCCTTCCGCGCGTTTCCGCCCGAGCTAACTGCGCACATCCTGGAATCCTTCAATCCGACACTCGTCATCTCCTCATCAAGGCGGCGTCGTCCTCGGCGCCTGTAGAGAGGTGAACTAGCGCTGAGAAGGAGGTGCCAGTTGCTGGGTACTCAATGGGGCTACTGCGGGCGCTAATATCTGTGATTGGCGCCGTCTGCCTCTTTTGTCCAGCGCGTCCATCTGGCTTATTTGGGATTGTACCAGCACCAGCGGGAGGGCGATATGTGCAAGATGCGTCTCCCACGTGAGCGCGATTGTTTGTTTGTTTACTTGCGAGCTCTGTCAGCCACCCATCGACATCTTGACTCTTACCACCACCATGTCCGCCCTCGCATACATCCTCCGCTGCCTCGTCACCACCGTCTCCTCCGCCCACTGCCGTGTCGTTCGCGTCCTCTCGACCTCCGTCAACAAGGCCGTGCTCGCCGTTGTCAAGATCATCGCCAACGTCAAGACCACACCTCTTCCGCTTCCTCCGCCTCCAACTCGCACTTCGCCTCTGTTCCTCCCTCCCTCGCCTACGACCCCCTGCTCCCACAGTCCGCCCTGGACTCTGTGGCTCGCTCTCCTCGGTGCTCTCGCCCTCGCCCTCGTCGCCGCGGTCTTGGTCAAAATCGGCGCGTTCAAGCGTGCTCGGGAAAAGATTGCAGAAGTACTTCAAGTCAGGATCACAAATTCTAAGCGGAATGTTCTCCGAATCTTTGTCGTCGCCTGCATCATCGTCAACGCCGTCGACACGATCAACAGCAAGGCCATTCATGGATTCGCGATGTCTGTACTGTTTATTGGGAACTACACCGTCAAGACTGCCGTCAAGTTTGAAGTGCTGTCGTACCGCCTCACCATCCATGTCGTCGCTTCCGCAATCACCGCCGCCGACTTCGGGAAAGCCTTCCTACCCGTCGCCGCGTCCAAGGTCGCCGCCGCCGCTCACGTCGTCCATCTCCTACCAGACCCCTGGGAACTCCTGTTCCCTGTCTCCACCCCGCGCATCCGCCCCGCAACGCCCTTGGGCTCCCGCCATTGGCAAGTTGTCGCATTTCCTGGCGTCGACAATCACATCGACATCAGCGCCCTCACATGGATCCGCTGGCTCGGTAGGGGGGCCTCTGGACAAGTCGCCAAACTCCAGGGGGCAAGCGGGACGCTCTTCGCCGTCAAGAGGATGGAGGCCACCGACACCTGGAGGTCAGAGGCTGCGGTGCACGTCGCCATGCGGGACCATCCTGCCTTTCCGGTCCTCCACGGCGTCTATCGCGCGCAAGCCCACCGTTTCTTTGTCATGGTGCGCCTTTTTCTTCCCAGTCGCCTGCTGTTTCTAACCTTGTGATCTCGCTGTGCATGCCATCCGGTTCTAGTACGTCTGTCTGTGCGACTGTGTCATCCTATGCTGACCTGTGTCGTACAGCTGCTGCGGTAGCGACATGAAGCCAGATACCTCTCCTTATGTGACTCGCCTGATTCTCAGTGCGGACGTCTCACTATATACCCTGTATCTTGCTAAATCTATTGTGATTATTCGGAAGTTGGTTGTGTGAAAGAATAAGTTTCGAATAAATATTTTCTGGCTACCCAAAATAATCCTGCCGCCCCCCGCCGGCCTCGACAATCACTAGAACAGTTGATAACATCAATTCAGAAAGCTTAAATTCGTAAGACCACGCAGGGTTTCGGGTTTCGCACGACCATAGTCTCCCCGTCCCGAAGGTCGTCAAGGTAGGCAAACGAGTTAGCGTGTCCGGGTGTATGGGAGAGAAAAGGAAAGGGTTGTAGTACTCACCGACAGAATAGAAGGGTATTGACCTAAGGACAAGGTTAGTAGAGTCAGAATGGTGAAGGCTAACACACCGTGGAAAAGCTATCAGTCAGTAAGAACTACGCTAGGGTTACAAGTGAAGCATGTACACTAAATCTGCAAAGTAATAATGAACGCAAGTCAAAAAGTGCGAAGTTCAACTCACCGAACTCGCCCGAGATCCCCGAAGTGGCATCGTAGTTGAAGTCCTGAAGAGAAATTGAGTCGTCGGTAACATAGGATAGGAAGGAATAATTGAACACGGACCCGTTACATGTTTTCGAATGGTAGTCTATGCCTGGTCGTCGTCTGGTGAGCAAAAATATATTTGCGGCCTAAAGCGAGGACCGTGCTGAGCGAGAGAAGCGGCAGACGACTGCGCGACTTCCTGTGGCAGCAGACACGGACCAAACACTACACGAGGACTTGTAAACTAAGGACGAGAAACAAAATGAAGAGAGAGAGAGAAATCAGACGAAGGGGATGGTGGGTGGGTGTGAAAGAAAAGCAGCTGCAGAAACTGCGAGCATGCTGTGAGGTGAGTGTGGAGGAAGAGAGACGCGGCATGTACCTGCGAGCATGCTGTGAGGTGAGTGTGGAGGAAGAGAGACAAAGAAGCAGTGCCGCGTTCGCGCGACAAAGAGCCATCACGGCACGTGGGCGCTCCTCCTTGCATAGACCGTGTTTGGCTCTGTCAAACACCTCTTCTATGCCTGGTCGTCGTCTGGTGAGCAAAAATATATTTGCGGCCTAAAGCGAGGACCGTGCTGAGCGAGAGAAGCGGCAGACGACTGCGCGACTTCCTGTGGCAGCAGACACGGGCCACACAAGAGGCAGCCTTGGAAGCCCAGAGGGCAGGGAGAGGCGACCCGAGGAAGCGGCCACAAAGCTAAGGCTCAAAAGGACGACGATGGGCGATGGTTGATGCCGGTAAACAGAGAGTCGGACAGCGAGAGAAGGATAGGGGATGAAGTTCGCGAGAGGTAGGGTGCAAGTTCAAACATGCGGGAAAATTGAAAACGTGAGGCTGCGTCGGCGATGGCGTTATCATGGGTCGAAATCCAAGCGGACTCAAACGTGAAGTCGAGGCGACACGCAAAGCCGACAAAATGTCGAACAAGGGTCATTGTTGGAGCAGATCGGATGGAAAGATTGCGGATGGAAGAGTCCACCCCTGTGTTATCAGTGTGGAAAACAATGTGCTTGCCCGAGAACTGAGGTCCCCAGCGCAGGATAGCCTGGATAATGGCGTAAAACTCTTTGAACTGGATGTCACGGAGCTTATAGCGTGATGGGATGCGGGTGGAGAACCAGTGAGAGTCAAAGTGGCCCCCTGAACCCTTGGATCCGCTGGCGTCAGTGTAGATGTGAAGTGTGTCGCGTTTGGGAGAGATGAGCAGTACCCCATTCCAAGCGGGCGAAAGAGTCGCCCACCATTCGAGATCCCGACGCACTGCACGCGGAATTCGACGACGCGCAAAAGGTGCACGGAAGGAGGCAGAAAAATCGAACATTGATCGAAGGAATGCGCGGGAGTAAGGGACGACCAAGGAGCAGAATAGCAGGTAGCCAGTGAGCTCTGAAAGCTCGTGCTGGGTACAATGTGACTTTGAAAGCCAAGTCGCAAGGAGTGTTTGGAGATATGCGAGTTTCTCGGCAGGGAGACGAACCTCCATCCGAATAGAATCGAGAATGATGCCAAGGAATTCAAGGACGTGCACTGGACCGACGACCTTCGAGTCCTGGAAATTTAAGCCTAACACCCGTGCCAGTGCGCGGACCCAGGTTAGAGCTGCCTCAACCACCTCGGGCCTTGTATCCGGTGCAAATATTTTCAGGAAGTCGTCAAGGTAATGTCGGATATGGGCAGGAATGTGGTGGTCAAGAATCCAGTGAAGAGCCTCGGAGAAGAGGTTGAAAATGTAAGGCGCTGAGCGCAGCCCAAACATTAGGAAAAGTTCGTAGTAAAGCTGACCCCGCCATTCATAACCGAGTAACGGCCAGTCCGCGGGGCAGATGGGAATGTGCCGGAACGCTTGCTCCAAATCCAGCTTGATCATGAGAGATCCCGGTCCTGACGCGACGAGATCGGCAACTGCACGATCAAACATGTCGTACGAGATGGATGCCTCGGAGTCTGGAATCCCGTCGTTAACTGAGGAGCCACGCGGCCAAGAGAGGTGGTGGATCTGCCGGAGCTTGCCAGAATGTTTCCGGACGGCGACTCCTAGAGGCGAGGAGCGAAAATTTGGCAGAGGAGGGGCTGAAAAGGGGCCACGGATGCGACCCTTTGAAAGCTGAGTAGCGATAGCTTCGTCAATGGCCGTAGGATACTCGGACGCGGATGGTAAATTCCAACTGCGCTGAGAGATATTCCGGTCCCCGACAAACCCAATCTTTGCGCCATGGTCGATGATGTGGAGAACACACAACACAAATTTGCGATCGGGATAGTCTCGAAGAAAGTACTCCCAAGCGTCGCGATTGAGAGACGAGACCACGGAGGGTAGTTGAGTGGGTGAGGCTGGCGCAGAGTTGACACGAGGGTCGGTGTTTGGGCGCGGTGGCGGGTGAAATTGAGGAGGGAAAAGATCCTCAAATGGAAGGTGGAAAGGATGGTATTGGGTCTCAGCAAGGGACTCGAGGCTGGCTGCGACAGCTGCCCGAAAAGGGGGAATGTCCAAACAGGACAAAGTGGTGGACGACGGAAGTCCTGAAGACGCCGTAGACTCGACGGAGAGGAGCGAAAGCTCGGCTTGAAGTGCATCGGCAACGCTGCTATCGTCGGCTAAACAGCCAACTGGAGATGCACTCGGAAGAATTTCTGGGCCCAAATGAGACTCGATACTACGAGGATCGAGGAGCGGTGATACACCAAGCTCAGCACCAGGAGGGGGTGTAAGATGTTGGTTTCGTACTCCAGAGTAGCGCTTAGAGCGGACCCGAGAGCCTCCACAATGGCGACGTGAGAACGGACGCCGATACATTGGCAGTGGATCGGGGATGAAAAGCTTTGAGCGTTGACGAAGACCAGAAGACCTCCGTATATACGGAGAGTCCAACGAAGACCAGGAAGACCAGTGGGACGAAGCTGGGCGAGGCATGGTGACAGTGGCAACACCAGTGGCTCAAAGATGGTGGCACCTGGGATCGTCTCTTCCAAGAACCTGTGAAAGAAAAGCAGCTGCAGAAACTGCGAGCATGCTGTGAGGTGAGTGTGGAGGAAGAGAGACGCGGCATGTACCTGCGAGCATGCTGTGAGGTGAGTGTGGAGGAAGAGAGACAAAGAAGCAGTGCCGCGTTCGCGCGACAAAGAGCCATCACGGCACGTGGGCGCTCCTCCTTGCATAGACCGTGTTTGGCTCTGTCAAACACCTCTTTGAATTTCTTGAGTTGTAAAGCTCGGCACCACTTGAAGATCTAATACGGCATACTATTAGAGTCAGGATTTATAGAATAATTGAATGAACACACCAGCAGTATATAGAGCTGTTTGAACAACATAAGTTAGGGTTTGTAATAATTGAATGTAACATACCTCCATGCACCGATAATTGAACCCAACGACAGCAACATTTTTGACGCGTTATTCAGCAGTCCCGACGCGTTGTTGAATGCCGGGACGCGTTATTCACATCGCCGACGCGTCGAAGCTGTGTGCAACGTGTCAACGTCGGTGTCAGGTTACACTAATGATAGTGCAACATACCTCCGAGTAATTTATGTGCCGCCGGTATTTGGCTGCATACCCCATTCACGCCGAGGAACTCCAAAAATCGAATCAGGTTTGGAGTGGTGCTGTGTGCCGACAAGATTGATGGAGCCCTGGAGGTTATAGTCAAGTCAAGTAAGAGAAGATAACACATTAAAGGTAACATACCTTGGACACTGTTTGCGGGACTTCCAAATATCGAATAAAATTTTCTGGGCAGCGCTATGCGCCGCTGGCCATGAACTGGTGCTCGAATATTGTTGAGGAAGGTATCTTGAAGGTACGTGAGTGTCAGCAAAGGCGCGAAGATGTGCGTACCTTTGAGCGGCGTTGTGGTTGCTTGCTGAGTTTGAACCCGATCACGTGTGGTGACGCGTCGGGGATGCCGGGGATGTTGCATGCGCGTGTTGAATTTTTGAATCGAGTCGGGTTGGGTTAATGATGACCTGTATGGAATAGTAAGCATCGAGGATGTTACGAGTGGCTGAGGGAGACTTACGAGGCACCAACGGTGGCGGTGTATGTTGAATTCGGAGGTTTGAGGAGGGTCTGCTGCATGAAGAGGCTGTGGATAAAAGGAGTCAGTGCTGAAAAACTGAGAGTGGAGATGTACGCACATCCACAACGAGCTCTTGAACGACGACGGTGGTGGCGACGGCGGTGGACGGGTCCCGGGAGTTAAATGTAGAATGTGGTGAAGAAGAGTGAAGGCTGTGGTGACAACCTAAGCTGCAGCAACGAGCAAGGAAATGGTGTTGCAAAAGGTCATAGTGAGGGGAAAGGAAGAAAGATGGTGGCAGTGGGAGGCAGGAGTATTTATACAGACGCGTGAGGTTGCAAATGTTTGGCTGTTCAACAAACATTTGCGTGCGTGACTTGGTGCAAACAGATACAACCTCACGCGTCCATATAAATACCGGCGTCCGAGGCTGTGTATCGCCCACTTTACGCCCCATGCTGCCCCTGCGATATACCATCCCAGCTCTGCATACTTTCCGTAACTTCAACTCAAAATGGAGGCTTCAACATGGGTTCGATTTCGAGTTCGATGATAGAGGATTGGATGGTGAATGTTGAACAGGCGGAGTCTCATTGCGGTGTGTCATACTCTTTTCACCCACTTATCCACGCCTCAGTGACCTTTCATCAGACCTCGACTTGCCTCGAATTAAATTGGATTTCGCCACCACCCAAAATTCCTTCCAGCATATCACAACCAGAATTCCCTGGTCCACATCCAGTCCCCCTGTGGTCGAGCAGGATACAAGAGTCAAGTTCTGCACCGCCTTGCATTCTACTTCCATCCTGCATTATACATCCTGCTCAGCCCCATCCCTCGTGTGCATCAAGTCCGTTGACCCTGCAGCCACACATTGATCGTATGTTGTCAACAGCTTGCATCACTTTTAAGCTTAAGTCAACGATCACTTTGAGAAGCTCAGATACCCGTCGAGAACATTACAGAATTATTCTTAGAACTTACAGCTTGCACAACTTAACAGCGTTGCAACTTGAGAGCTTACAACTTGTACATCTGACAATTTCCGCACCGTTCTTACCAGTGTTTCAACTATGTGTCGTAGATACTATTGAAATCCATTTGATTTGGTTTCGCTTCATGAACACCTGAGTCACTTCAATCTGTGATAAAGAAAATCAATATCGAATAGGTCCTGTGTCCCACCAGTTAACGGTTCAAATCATTCGTAGAGACCTGGCAGTGCTTTGCAGCACTACTGTATAATTTTTATGATTGCGAACGAATTCCTGGGACTGGTTAGATTTTCAAAAACACGATAGATATCACACCTTTAGGTTCTTCGAAAGCGTTTAAACTGATGGACTTGAATCGATAATCTCAGCGTCGAAGGTCCACGAGAGGATTTCGACTTGCATAAGCACTGCAGAATTAGCTACATGAACCGAAATGATAGACTTACCATGGTTGAAAAATCTGAATCAAAGGTCTTGGTGTTCAAGGCTGAGATCTGAATCGTTCTCCTTAGGATTTAAGGAGATTTGGATAAATGACGAATTCCCGCCGTCGAAAGCTAAGCAGAGTTGTGGAGAATCTAGCGGGGTACTCACATTGTATCTAGTAAGATTGGTTTGTGAAGACGTATTAGGCTGGGGGAATACTGAGTCTTGAATCAAAGTTTGCGCATGGTTTCATCCTTCACTGTAAAATGGTTGGATTTGAGTCAATTGTTCACTTAATGTTTCATATCTTTGCAACGGAAAACAACGCACAGAGTGAACACACTGAGCGGTTTATGATTGAGCTGGAATCCGTATTAATAGTAGAAACTCGGAATAACAATGACTTGAATTGTCCTTGCAAGTCCTAGTCATTCGGATAAGCAGATGGTCTCGTTGTGACATCTGTGGTTGAAATCCGCATTCTGGAGATTCAATCAACCCCTAGATACTTGAAGACTTGCTGGATTGGTAAGTGAAATGGTAATTTCGGCAGAGAGCTACGTCGCATACTGTAGAAAATGGGAGAGCCGAGTTAGTAGCAAGTTAGGAATCTAATTTGAATCCCCGATGTTAACTCACCTGAATGTTCAAGTATGAGACCGAAAATTGGGCACATATTTTTAGATACCAAATGTAAAGTCGTTTTTTTGAATCCTCACGCTCAGTACAACAGATGTCGCTTGGTGCGTCGAAGATCGATTCTACATTTCAACTTTGCGTCAAAATTGAACATGTGAATCGCTTTTGTGGCAGATCGGCCGAAGATTTGAAACAAACATATCGTTGCATTGAGGCTAGAAACGTAAGAATGAGGTTTTGCTGGCCAAAGGATAAGGACAAGTGGGAGCGACAAGAATGCGGGGTAGAAACATGCGGCATCAATTTTGATGTATGACCGAATCGGTCCGACTTCCTTCCTCCGCTCATCTCCGCGCAACAAGTTTAAACTTTTTGGGTCCATCTCCGGTCTCCGCTCCGACTCGAATTGCTGTATAGTACCTCTGCCGGATCTATTCAAGTCCTATAGCTCGGTTTACTGCTACTTAGGTTCCAGAGAATTCACATCAAGTTTGGCGGAAATCCACTTCTTTTGAAAAACCTTCCAGAACACCTCATTTCGAGTGTGCCTTGATGCATCAAGGGCTGTTTGCGCCGCAGAAACGGCATACATATCCGCTTTGGGTCTAATCATGCTACCTGGAAATTTTCAGGACCCTCCCGACGCTACCTCTCCTTTGCCTCCTGCACCGACTTTCAACCTCGCTCCCTACGGAAGTACAATCCAGCGCTAGCTTCCGAATGCATAGCAGATTTAACCAAGTGCGTCGATCTTTTTTAAAGAATATTCCTCGTAATAACCCTTTTTATTTGCTCGTTCAAGTCGGTCAATGGGTTCGACGTCGACGGACTTCAACGTTGAACTCAGTTGGGTATGTACTGGAATGAGAGTTGGACTCTGTACAGAAGCGCTGACAACTAGTGACATAGGGCCTTGAAAACTGAGACGCTATATATCTAATTCAACCAAGTGGTGACACCCGACTCCGCCGACACTGCACAAACCACTCCCACCACCATCGGGACCCTCAAGATCATCACCGTCGTATCAAGACGTCCTCGGAGAGCTCCAGGATATGTTGGAAGAGGGGGTTCGGAAATGGGTGGGAGTTCGACGTTGGCGGCGGCGGGCTCAACAATCATGTCGAACCGAGGTCATGTGCCTCAGCAACCACGGTGAGTTGCCGCTGAGACATTGAGAAGAATACGAACTTATCCTGCAGTTGGATAGGTTCGACATCGACGGCGGCGGCGACGGTGACGACCACCAACATCGACGACCATAGCGGAGGGAGCACCACCTAGCAGTGCCAACCCCAACATGGTCGTGCCGGGCCCCGAGTTGAACTTCGAGAGAGGGGCGAGATGGTGGGGGAAGAAAGGCATGTTGAACATTGGTGAGCTCTCTATATAGTGTCGCGTCGCGTGCGAGTCCCGTGAGTTCCCGTTTGTTGAACTGAACCAAACAGGTGCAACGACACGCGTTCCTATAAAGCTGGACGTCCGACCAGCCAAATTTCTCAACACCCCACTTCCCCCCACTTCCAACAAGGGCCTCTCCCGGGCTCCCACTGCCTCCTGTGCACCAAATAGGACTTCCACTACCTCCTCCTCGATGCCTACGACCCTTCCAACCACCTCGCTCGTCGCTGACGGCGGCGACGACCTCGACGATGGTCGGTGCCACTCGAGGTATTCTTCCGCTCTTTCCTCTCCTCTTTCTCTGACACATGCCTACAGACGACTGCCTATCCTTTGTGCTGACAGCGGCAGCATTGCCCTCGTCGTCGGCGACGTCGAGTTCGAAGTCTGCGCTGAGGAGGGGGTCTTTAGGCTTGGTATGTGGCCCTCTTTGCTCTCCCGCCCTCACTAATCCTCTTCCAGGACCCCGACCTCGTTGTCTCGGACAGCGCCGACAGCCTCGGCGCGCTCTCGGCGGAGTCGGCACACCCCGGTGCACCAGTGAGTTTGAACCAGCCGCTCCCCTCCTCCATCTGACCCACGCTTTAGGGACCCAGCTCTGAGCGCCGCAATGCATCACCGATGCGCTCGCCGACCCCGACGGCGCACTTCAGATCAGAGAGCGCGCGCACTTTTATGGGGCTCATTTGGGTGCGCTGGGCTCTCTCTATCCTCGTATACACCCATTAACCACCCCCCAGCAACCCCCGCCCGTTGTTTCCCACGGTTGAACTTGCCCCGACGCGGTTCCCACGCCCCGATCGCAATATGTGCCGTTTCCGGGTACGTCGTGCCATTTTCGCTGCGCTCCTACTGACAGTACGTTCTAGGTACCGCCGCTGCGGCGCCCTTCGGATCAAAGCGCGAGTGAGGGTTTCGAGGTGCGCTTTTTTACTCTTGTATGATTTTTTTGTGCTTATTGACTTCATTTTAGAGTCTTTGTTCATTTTTCGTGCCATACCGCCGCTACCGAATCCATCCCGAAAAGCCGAGGGTACTCCGGCCCTTCCTCGACTCCGCCACTCGAAAATATCCCGCAACGGCGCTTTCGATACTCGTGGGAATTTATCCTTGAGGCGCTAAAGCAACGAGTCTTTGGTTCATTGCCCCGTGCGTGTCCATGTTTCCTTGCCGTTACAATTTCATTGACTTGGAATTCAATTTTTCTAGTGTCCCAGCACTGTTCTACATATTGGATTCAATTGTCATAGACTGGTTACTCCCGCGGTAAGCTCTCTTCATTTTTCTGATTTCGAAACTGAATTTCTGTAACAGGACCCCAAAATCCTTCACAAACGTCGCCAATGCAAATTTTCGCTTTGAACTGGTACGATTTTATCCTATGTCACACTCTTTCTTTACTGACTCGTTTGCAGGTTTCGCTGGTTTATAATAACAAGCTTATCCTGACCTTGGTCCTTCGAGTCCGAATTTTACTTCAAACCGCGAAGAACACATTAGATTTCTTCTACTGACCTCCTTACTGACTTCAAATTTTATAGGTTTCGACTCAATGAGCAGATAACCTCCAATTATCAGAGAGCCTTACGACTTTTGAACCTCTGGTGCGTCACAATGAACGCGCTCATTCAACTCTTGACTGACTTATCTATATCTATATCTATCAGATCTGACTCCCTCAAGACCGAGACTACCTTCAATTAGCGGCGGAATACTCAGTGCGCTCAGTTACCAATTTTGACTCAACTGATACCAACTTCAATTTCAGTTGGATCTGACTTTCCGCCCCTGCTACGCTAAGGCCGGGATTATCTTTGACTTGCGCTAGTGCGTCACATCGAACTCTTGAAAATACTTCAATTCCACTGACTTTTGATTTTCAATTAGATTCGTCGACTCGCCACTCTTCAAAACCTTCTCGAGTTACATCTTTGGTATCTTGGGTGCGTTTGTATTCAAATTTATTTGACTTGAATTTGTACTGATCTTAGTTGGTTCCCTTCACTTAGATCCGACTCGCCCGTCATTCATTCGAAAGCCGGGATTTTGTGCCGAAAGGCCGCGACTATCTTCAAATCAATAACGGACCGCTGGTGCGTTGCATACAACCACTTTACTTGAATTTGTACTGAACTCAAATTTTGTCCATCAGATTGGACTCGCTACTCGGTCACATTCGAAGGCCGGAAGTATTTTCGAATATACTCGGGACTCCGGTGCGTTGCGCTATATCTTACTTCATACAATTCTTACTAACCTCGCTCGTTGACCATTAGATCGGACCCCCTCCTGTTCAAACACCGGGAGTATGTTTACATAGATTGTAACGCGGGTCCCTGGTGTGTTTCAATTTCAACTTCGCTTCATTCAATTTACTGACCGACAATCCATTAGATTCTTTTGACTCACCGTTTCAAAGAATATCTTTAAATTTGTGGTGCTCCATGTTCAATTGCAAGCCTTTGAACGAGTCGCACTAAGTCTCTATTAGATTCGAACTGGATCCTGTCTCGGGGACACCGTTACTATCGCCAACCCCGACACTATCGTTATCCAAGGTGAGTTGCATTCATTTCATCTGGCATCGAACTTACTCGATTTAATTGGCAGTACGTCAACATTTGTTGAAACTATCGCTGGTACGTCTATCTTGTTTAATTATCTCTAATACTTACTTACTCTTGCTAGGTCAATACATCTTCGAGCTTTGAATTATTGCTCTCGTCTTCGATGGGTCCTTCTTGGGCTGACTTATAAATATAGTTCGATAGAATGAACCCTTCAATGCCTCGCAGGTAAGTAACATCTTATAACATTGTTTCGAGCATTTACTGACTCGGTTCTTTGACTTCAGTTCAGTCTATACATCGACTTGAAGGGATTCAACATGAAGGCCGAACCTCTTGTTTCTTTCGTCGGTATGTATTGAATTTTCTATCATAAGTACTTACTGACTCGATTATTCTCTTGACAGGTCGATGCAGCCCTACCTTACATAGAGTCGCAAGACACCGAGACTATTGTCCACTTGCGTCAGGTATGCCCATACAGCAAGTTCATGTGTAAATTATCGACTGACTTGATAACAGTTCATCGCACTTCAAGTCTCCCAAACTACTTCAAGGTTTTCAATTTTTGTTGGATGGCTGTATACCAAGTGAGTACTACATTCTATCGCTGCTCTTCATGTATTGACGCTTCAATTGTAGTCTACTATTGCTGTGATACATCTGTACCGACCCATAGATCAATTAACTTCGTACCTATCTTCGGCCTTCGAGCCATCGTACAGTGCTACTACTCCCTTCAACGTAAGCTCTCCTTCCCTTAAGTTCCCTTCAACATCCACTGAAAATCTCTCAAGATAACCTTCGTTCCCCTTCGGTTGAATTTTCCGAGACTCCGGCCATCTCGGACTCATGCAAAAAACCTCAATTCCCTCCAAGCTAAGCCCCACTTCCAACTCCGGACCACCATATTCCCACTAACGCTCGCATAAAGCCTCCATTCCGACTTATAAACTCACCAAAACTTCGACTCAAGCATGGTTCAATTCTTAATTGGTCTTGTTATCTTCCGAGGCCGAAGTCCTTTGTGATTCTCTCAGCTTCAACCGAGTCTACGACGCGATTCCGGGACTGGGAAAAGATGATTCGGTGGGTGGGCGTTCGGTTTATGGTCCTGTTAGAGCTTGGTTCTTACAGTTCTTTCACAGGAATGTCTTCAATTGAGCACTCGGAATGACTTGAATGTGTTCACTGAAAGTTGAAGACATGGGGACTCGAGGGCCCAGGTAAGCAGAATCCAGCTAAATTACTTCGAGTTGCATCTGATTTCGAGTCCGAAACAAGTCAAATCCTTCCCAGCTTCATCTTTCCTTTCTCCCAAATGCTAATAAACCCTCCACCAACACCGAAATCCCGACTCCCCACACCGAAGTCAATCCCCCACCTTTCCCCAAAATTCCTTCACTCACCTCTTCCCCTCCCTCCCAGGCATCTTCCCTACCGCTACTTCAAACCACAGAGGTCAGTCCTCCAATCAATATTCTGTATTAAATTCGAAATCTAACCTTCCTATCAATGCCATTCAGGAATCAGGATTACATGTATAAGGATTACATGTATAAGTATACGTAACGTCGTTTTCGCTGGTGCGGAGCCTTGTATGTGGGACCCGCGTTCGGCGGTGAGATAGGGAGGTAGGGGTGCGCGGTTTGTTGCTCAAAGGAGATTGGTGCAGAGCTGACTTGAGGATTAGGAGATTGGGGGTGATTGTGCAGGAATTGAGACTTACCTCCCGCAATATGGATCGGACTCCTGCGATTCCACGCTGCGTACAATCCTACCAAGTCCCCGCATCGTCCGCGCGCCGATTTAGCGTTACCGGCGTAAGTATTGAGCTTGAGATTTCGAAGCTCCGCTTTGACCACATCGCAGAACTCCCCGCGAATACTGCGTCTCTCAGTCCAAGACTCGCGAGGACGCCGTTCCGCACTCCTACAATCACTTCGGTACGTTCGCTTCCTCCGCTCCGCGCCTCGACTATCACTGACTTAGAAAATTCAGTTCTTCACTCAAAACCACATAATTCGACTCACCTCCCGCAATTTCGGCCGGATTCTCGCGATTCCACGCTGCGTACAGTCGTAAGAACTCCCCGCATCGTCCGCGCGTCGATTCGGCGTGTCCGATGTGAGTGGTGTGTTTGTGATTTCGAGGTCGCGCTTTGACCGCTTTGCAGAATGCCTCGGTAATACTGCCTCTGTGGGTCCTGGACTCGCGGGGACGCCGTTTCGCAGTCCGAGGAACGTATTGGTACATTCGCTTCGTCCGCTGCGGGTGTAGTTTGTCAGTACTGACTTGGAAATCTCAGTTTTTTTGCTCTTGACTGAACGATTTGACTTACCTCGTCGTGATTTTGCGTGGATTCCCGCGATTCCGCGCTTGGTGACGTCGGACGGAGGCGACGCGCCGAATCGGTGTTTCCGAGGTGAGTTTTTGTGCGTGGGATTCGGAGGTTGCGCTGATGCGTTTTGCAGAGTTGTGTTTGCGTTGGAGGGAAGGGTGCTACTGCGGACGCGTTGGGCTGCGAAACGCGCTCGGGGGTGTTGTATTGAGGTGGTGGTGTTAAGAGCGTTCGTAGGAATGGTTTGGTGCGTGTCTTCCGCTTGCGCGCCGAGTCAAGCTACTGAATTTTCAGATAGGATCAGTTTTAAGGGAGTCATTGGACGAACCGACCGGAATGCTCTCAGAGCTACGTTCGGCATCGCGATGCAAGGCTCTGTGAGGTACGCACTCGAGCGCGAGGTATGTGTGGCTTGTTCTAGGTAGTTCAATGTTTGTTGACGCGCTTTGCAGTTGGAAGCAACGAACACGGGACGGGGACGCACATCATAGGTGCGTGGCGATTGTTCGCGACTGGAAAGGGGAGCTGAGATTGGGATTCCGAAGGACATCAGAAGAGACGCACGGGATTGAGGGAGCAAGTGCGCACCTGGGGAGTCGAGAGCGAATTCGCTTGTGCGCGTTGCACGGTGTCCAATATGCCCAGCGCGCCACGTTGCCGGTATGCATCTTACTTGAGAGGGCGGGGGGCGGCGCTGACGCGAAGTTGCAGCCAGATTGGAGCGGGGACGCAGCAAGCAAACAGCGGCACCCGGCATGCGACACGCGGAGTCGCGCCTGCGGGACGAGTGCGGCTGAGAGGGCAGGAGGACAGGGGCGGAGTTTGCTGTGAGCAGCGAGCGCGGGCGGGGCCGAGTAGGGATCGGAGCGCAGGTGCGGGGCATAAGTACTGTGGCGGAGGGTAGGGCAGGGGCGCGGCGGGAGTTGTATGCGAGCGGGCGGATGCGGGGAGGCGGCAGAGGCAGGGGGATGGAAGACCGAGGCGTGGGAGAGCGGGGCGTTGGAGGGGGGGGCATTCGTGTCTGCGTGCACGGAGTCGGCAGAGTCGAGTCGGGAGTGGATGGGCGACGTCATCAGCGTGGGCGTCTATCACTGTTGCGGTGATTGGCGCCGTCTTCCTCTTTCGTCCAGCGCGTCCATCTGTCTTGTTTGGGATTTGGGCAAGTACCAGCGGGAGGGCGACATGGGCAAGACGCGTCCCACACGTGAGCGCGATCGCTTGTTTGTTTACTCGCGGACAGTGTCAGCCACCCAACTACATCTTGACTCTTACCACCATGTATACCTTCACCACTTTGCTCCAGTGCCTCGCCACCACCGTCTCCTCCGCCCGCTGCCGCGTCGTTCGCGTTGTCTCGGCCACCGTCAACAAGGCCGTGCTCGCCGTGCTCAAGATCGTCGCCAACGTCAAGACCGCACCTCTTCCGCTTCCTCCGCCTCCAACTCGCACTTCGCCTCTGTTCCTCCCTCCCTCGCCTACGACCCCCTGCTCCCACAGTCCGCCCTGGACTCTGTGGCTCGCTCTCCTCGGTGCTCTCGCCCTCGCCGTCGTCGTCGCGGTCTTGGTCAAGATAGGCGCGTTCAAGCGCGCTCGGGAAAAGATTGCAGAAGTACTTCAAGTCGGGATGACAAATTTTAAGGGGAATGTTCTCCGGGTCCTCGTCGTTAGCTGCAACATCGTCAAGATCATCAATGACAGCATTGTTCATTCGTTTGCGATTCCGGTACTCCTCATCGGCAACAACACCGTCAAGGTGATCGTCAACATCCAAGGCATTTCGTACCGCCTCACCATCCATGTCGTCGCTTCCGCAATCACCACCGGCGACTTCGTGCAAGCCCTTTCCCCCATCCCCGCGTCCAAGGTCGCCGCCGCCGCCCACGTCGTCTATTTCCTACCAGACCCCTGGGCACTCCTGTTCCCCGTCTCCACCCTCCGTGTCCGTCCCGCAACGCCCTTGGGCTCCCGCCATTGGCAAGTCGTCGCATTTCCTGGCGTCGACAATCACATCGACACCAGCACCCTCACATGGATCTGCTGGCTCGGTAGGGGGGCCTCCGGACAAGTCGCCAAACTCCAGGGGGCAAGCGCGACGATCTTCGCCGTCAAACGTATGAAGGCCACCGAGACCTGGAGGTCAGAGGCCGCGGTGCACGTCGCCATGCGGGACCATCCTGCCTTTCCGGTCCTCCATGGCGTCTATCGCGCGCAAGCCCACCGTTTCTTTGTCATGGTGCGCCTTTTTTCTTCCCAGTCGCCCCGCTGTTTCTAACCTTGTGATCTTGCTGTGCATGCCATGCGGTTCTAGTACGTCTGTGTGCACGACTGTCATCCTATGCTGACCTGTGTCGTACAGCTGGTACGTCCTCCTTGTGTGTTGCTGACTTGTTCTTCCAGTTGGGGCATCTCACTGTATTGCTTGCTTAAATTTATTGTGATTATGTGTGCGTACATTAAAATAATCCTGCCGCCCCCCGCCGCCCTCGACAATCACTAGAACAGTTGATATCATCCGGGAAAAAAGCGATCCCATCACAAAAAAAAGCTTAAATTCCTAAGTCCGCAGAGGGTTTCGGGTTTCGCACGACCATAGTCTCCCCGTCCCGAAGGTCGTTGGAGTAAATCAAACGGGTTAGAGTATCTGGGTATATGGGAGAGAAAATGAAAGGGTACTGACCGGGGACACAAAGGTATTGACCTAAGAGTGTGTCAGTAGAGTCAGAATGGCGAAGGGTAACATACCATAGAACAGCTGTAAGTCAGTAAATTACGCTAGGGTTACAAATAGTCTATGTACACCGTTTCCTGCAAAGTCAAGTCAGAACGAGTGGTTGAACTTGAAATTGTAGGACATACCTCTCGGCCGAGATCCCCGAAACACATCGTAGTTGAAGTCCTGAAGGGAAGTTGAGTCATCGGTAACATAGGATAGGAAGGAATGGTTGAACACGTACCCGTTATGTGTTTTCGAATGGTAGTTGAATTTCTTGAGTTGGAAACTCCGCGCCACTTGAAGACCTGATACGGCATATTAGACTCAAGATTTAGAGAATAATTGAATAAGCACACTAGCAGTATAATAGAACGTGTCGCAGTGGAGCTGTTTGAACAACGTAAGTTAGGGTTTGTAATAATTGAATGTAACATACCTCCATGCACCGATAATTGAACCCAACGACAGCAACATTTTTGACGCGTTATTCAGCAGTCCCGACGCGTTGTTGAATGCCGGGACGCGTTAATCACATCGCCGACGCGTCAAAGCTGTGTGTAAAGTGTCAACGGCGGTGTCGGGTTACACTAATGATAGTGCAACGTACCTCCGAGTAATTTATGTGCCGCCGGTACCTGGCTGCATACCCCCATTCATAGGAACTCCAAAAAAATTGAATCAGGTTTGGAGTGGTGCTGTGTGCCGCCGACGCGCAGGTTGATGGAGCCCTGAGGTTACAGTCAAGTTGAGTAAGAGAAGATAATACATTAAACCCAACATACCTTTGACACGCCGTAACCTTGTTTGCGGGACTTCCAAAAATCGAATAAAATTTTCTGGGCAGCGCTACACGCCGCTGGCCATGGACTGGTGCTCGAATATTGTTGAGGAAGGTATCCTGAAGGTACGTGAGTGTCAGAAAAGGTGCAAAGATGTGCAGGAGACGCGTACCTTTGAGCGGTGTTGTGCTTGCTTGCTGAGTTTGAATCCCTATCACGTGTAGTGGCACGTCGGCGATGTCGGCGATGTTGCATGTGCGTATTGAATTTCTGAATCGAGTTGGGGTTGGGTTAATAATGACCTGGTACGAAATACTAAGCATCGAAGATATTGCAAGTGGGTGAGGGAGACTTACGAGGCACCAATGGCGGCGGCATGTTGGATTCGATGGCTTGGTTGGTGTGTGTGAAGCGGCTATAGAGGTGAGGAGTCAGTGGTAAAGATCTCGGAGTGGATAGGATCTATGTACGACGATGATGAGCTCCTCAATAAAGGCAATGGCGGCGACGGTGGAGGGAAGTTGAATGTAGAATCATGCGTGGCGAGGAAGAGTACAAGCTGCAGCGACGAGCAAGCAAATTGTATTGCGGAAGGTCATAGTGGGGGGAAAGGAAGAAAGATGGTGGCAGTGAGATGTGGGAGTATTTATACAGACGCGTAAGGTTGCAGCTGTTTGGCCATTCAACAAACATTTCGCGTCCGTGACTTGGTGCAAACATACACAACCTCACGCGTCTGTATAAATACCGGCGTCTGAGGCTGTGTATCGCCCACTTTACGCCCCCATGCTGCCCCTACGATATATGCTCCCCCGCTTCACTTGATATTCTCAACTTCAAGTCAAGATGTAGCCTTCAACATGGGTTCAACATGGGTTTGACTTCAGATTGTTCGAGGATGGAGGATTGGATGGTGAATGTTGTATGGGTGGATTTCTCACTGCGGTGTGTCGTACCTTCTTTTTCGCTCAGGATCCACGCCTCAGTGACCCTTCCTCAGACTTCAACTCAAATCAGATTCACCACCACCGAATATCTTTCCAGCACACCACAAGCAGCATACTCTTGTCCAACATCCGGTTTCCCTGCGGTTGAGCAGGGTACAAGAGTCAAGTTACGCACCACCTCGCATTCCGTACCCATCCTTCATTACGAATTCTGCTAAACATTGTCTTAACACCGCCAGCCCCATCCCTCGTGTGCATCAAGTCCGTCGACCCTGCAGCCACACATTGATCGCGTGCCATTGTCAAAACAAAGTTTGCATCACTCTTAACCTTAAGTCAACGATCACTTTGACAGGCTCAGATACCCGTCGAGAACATTACAGACTTATTCTTAGAACTTATAGCTTGTACAACTTAACGGTGTCGCAACTTAAGAGGTCGCAACTTTGAACTCGTACATCTAACAATTTCCGCGTCGTTCTTACCAGTGTTTCAACCATGTGTTAGCTGTAGATAGTTGAAATTCATTTGATTTGTTTTCGCTTCATGAACACCTGAGTCACTGCAATCTGTAATAAAGAATATCAATATCAAATAGGTCCTGTGTCCCACCAGTTAACGGTTCAAATCATTCGTAGAGACCTGGCAGTGCTTTGTAGCACTATTGTATAATTTTCATGGTTGCAAATGAATTCCTGAAACTGGTTAAGGTTTTAAAATGACGACAGATATTGCACCTTGTACATTCTCTAAACGTTTAAACTGATGGACTTGACTCATTAATCTTAGCGTCGAAGGTCTGCGAGAGGATTTCGACTTGTGCAAGCACTGCAGAATTAGCGACATGAACCGAAATGATAGACTTACCATGGTTGAAAAATCTGAATCAAAGGTCTTGGTTTTTTAAGGCTGAGATCTGAATCGTTCTCCTTAGTATTTAAGGAGAATCGGATAAATGATGAATTCCCGCTGTTGAAAACTAAGCGGAGAGAATCTAGCGGGGTACTTACATTGTATCTAGTAAGATCGGTTCGTGAAGACGTATTAGGCTGGGAGAATACTGAGTTTTGACCACCTGGTATCAAAGTTTGCGCATGGTTTCATCCTTCACTGTAAAATGGTTGGATTTGAGTCAATTGTTCACTTAATGTTTCATATCTTTGCAACGGAAAACAACGCACAGAGTGAACACACGGAGCGGTTTAATTGAGCTGGAGTCCATATTAGTAGTAAGCTCGGAATAACAGTGACTTGTATTGTCCTTGCAAGTCCTAGTCATTCGAATAAGCAGATGGTCGAGTCGTTGTGACATCTGTGGTTGAAATCCACGTTGTGAAGATTCAAGAAACCCTATACACTGAAAGACGTACCGACTTGGTAAGTTGGATCGTTATTTCGGTGGAAATACGTCGCATTTCGTAGAAAACGAGAGAGCTGAGTTAGTAGACTGTTAGGAGTAATCCGATCTGAATCCCCAATGTTAACTCACTCGGACGTTCAGGTATGAGATCGAAAACTGGGCACATATGTTTTGGATACCAAATTCAAAGTCGCTTTTTTGATTCGTCACGCTTAGTTCAGATGTCGCTTGGTGCGTTGAATATCGATTGAGTCTACGTTTCAACTTTGCGTCGAAATTGAACATGTGAATTCCTTTTGTGGCAGATCGGTCGAAGATTTGAGACACAATATCGTTGCATCGAGGCTAAAAACAGAGGAATGAGGTTGTGCTGGCCAAAGGATATCGACAAATGGGAGCGACAAGAATGCGGGGTAAAACATGTGGCATCAATTTTGATGTATGACCGAATCGGTCCGACTTCCTCCCTCCGCTCATCTCCGCGCAACAAGTTTAAACTTTTGGGTCCATCTCCGGTCTCCGTTCCGACTCGAATTCCTGTAAAGTACCTCTGCCGGGTTTATTCAAGTCCTATAACTTGGTTTACTGCTAGATTCCAGAGGATTCACATCGAGTTTGGCGGAAATCCACTTCTTTTGAGAAACCTTCCAGAACACCTCATTTCGAGTGTGCCTTGATGCATCAAGGGCTGGTTGCGCCGCAGAAACGGCATACATATCCGCTTTGGGTCTAATCATGCTACCTGAAAATTTTCAGGACCCTCTCGCGACGCTACCTCTCCCTGCCTCCTGCGCCGACTTTCACCCTCGTTCCCTCCGGAAATACAACCAAGCGCTAGCTTTCGAAAATTTAACCAGGTGTGTTGGTCCTCTCTGAAGATATTGCTCGCAATAACACAATCATTTCTATTTTGCTAGTTCGATGGGTTCAGTGACGGCGAGAGACTTCAACAACTCAGTTAGGTATGTACTGGAACGAGACTTGAACTCTGTACAGAAGCGCTGACAACTAATAAGATAGGGCCTTGAAAACTACGACGCTAGGTATCTAATTCAACCAAGTGGTGACAATCGACTCCGCCGACACAACACAAACCACTCCCACCACCGCCGGGACCCTCAGGCTCAAGATCATCACCGTCGTATCAAGACGTTGATGGGCTGGGCACAGCCAGGGGTGTGAAAGTTGATGATCTAGTGATCCAGTTGCTGAACAAGCGAGAGGTCACAGGTCACAAGTCAACTGTTACAGCCTCCTTCGTCGGCACTTTAGCTCAGTGGTTAGAGCACTTCTCATGAAGTAAAGAGGTCGCAGGTTCGATTCCTGCAAGAGCCATTCTTTTAGAGCATTACACGTCTAGTCTCATTCCTGCGATGAAACGGTGCACTCGGGTGCAGCCGTGAAATCGAAAACTATGCTAAAGAGCGAGTGAAAGCGAGCGAACTCAACTAACACTAAACAACTCAAAAACACTAATCAAATCTCAACAACTCAATACCAAAATGTCTCGTGTGTGTTCGGGGAGGTAGGACAGGCGTATCGTCCTTCAAGAATAGTCAAGTTTCAATTTCAGAGGTTTGTTTCAGCGGGCAGATGCAGTAGCGGCTAGAGCCACAATTCAACGGAAATGCTTTCAAGGGTTTTCAAATGCTTTGGCCGCTAGACTCAAAGTGGTGTCTTTCAACTGGGACTTCAAAATGTTCAAGGAACTTGGAGCTAAAGCGTCAACAAAGTTCACTACGTCTTCAAATAGTTCCGCTCGGAGGGTTGGACGTCTCAGTACAAGGGTGCACTAGTTAATAACGTGTGCGACTCGGAGCTAAAGCGTCAACGAAGTCTCAATCTGGGATTCACTTCAAGAGAAGAGGCTAGGCAGAGTTGGACTCTTGGCGGCTAGCTAATCTTAATAGAAACTCGGAGCTTAAGCGTCACGAGAATCCAATTCTTATTACGGGCAACCCAAATTCAATATCAATCAAATCCACAGTCTACTTGTTAGCCCGCGAGCGGGGGGGAAAGTCTACTACTGTTACAAGAGTAATTCTACTAGCTTTATACAACTTGGTTTTACAAACGGAGATAATATGAAACCTCGGTGGTTAGTTTTCACCGAGCCGCCAGCTTGGCATAATGACCGGCGGCCAATGGCAGAGTCGTTATTCAATTCCGTGGGTGCGTAGTCATGGCGACCAGGTCTGGCCGCCAGTCTGACACCATTCTCATCAATATTTCATGTGTTGCCAAGTCTAGCCACCAGTCCGAAGACCCTTGTTAGGACCTTTGCTTCACCAGCCGCCAGTATCGTACTGGCCGCCAGAGACGGTTCTGAGGCTTCAACACTTCATAGTTCAATTCTAGGAGTCACAAGGGAAGTAGCCGCTGGTGCTCCAACCTACTTGATCATTATTCAGTTCAGTGGCGGCTACTCGATAATCTGTGTTTAGCCGACTTCGGAAGTCTAGCCGCCAGTGAAGTCATATTCAGTAGTCATTCGTAATTCAATTGGGGATAACGGAAATGAAGGTAGCCGGGTGGCGGCTACTCCCATAAGTCATTATCCAAGTTCAATTCTGACAGATTGTGTCAATAACGGTCCGAGCCGCGAGTAGCGGCTACTCTAAACTTCAATAATCCCTCTTGTTTAATCTCCAGCACACAAGGAATCCAGTGGTTAGCTGACTCCCGGCGCCCAACAGTAAGCATAGTGTACTGATTCTGGTTGATAACGAACCGTCTTCAGCCGCTACAACGTAGTGTCCCATTGGCTTTCGGCCTTCAAAGATCTAATGTACCGTTCCGAGGAGAACGTACATTCTGCAACTAAGCCTCACATAGTCAATTGATAAGTCTTTGAAATGAATGAAAAATGTGATTTTCATGCGTGCACTGGTGCACGCCTTATCATCTCCCCCTCTCTGAAATTCTGACTGTCCTCAGTCAGCACTAAGCCTCCTGCAACATAGTCAAATTTTTCATTATTGAGTTCGGGGCATCAATTCCCGACGCGCCATCAGTAGCGGCGCATCAGCGGGCGGGCAGCCAGCGAGGCCCGGCCGCCACCCATTCAATGGTTTAGAGTTTATTCCGCCGCCAAAGTCCTATCAGAAGTTCCCGCGGTTGAAACAGGCACGGTTACGTGATAACGTAACCACGCACCGCTCTGGCCGCTGCGGATTTCAATTGAGTACCCGCGGGCAATGAGTCGCCCGAGGCACCCGGAACCCTTGGGGCCAGAAGCGGAAGCAATCAGCATGATTGTCCGCCTATTTCTGTTTTCCAAAATTTCCTTTTTCAGTAAGTGTTGGGGTTTTTACTCTTTATGGATAGGTACATTCACCAGCGGCGATCCCTCCAATATATATTTTGGAAGACCTCCGCAGTTTGGTTCCTGTCTTCTAATTTTCAAACTCCGCACTGTGGTAGCATATAATGAGGCGGGCAGGGAATTCATTCCCTCTTTTTCCCCGCTACTCATTTCCTGCCCCTACTAGAGGTGATTACGCCTCTCGTAGTTTCTTTCATTCACATTCCCACTCCGTCACATCTTTGTGAGCTTCTCTTGTTCTAACGCCGCCTCTCGCTCTCCAATCATAATTCTGTTTTACAGATTATGGCCAAAGACAAGAGGACCAAATCCCGTAAGGCCGCGTCCACCGCCCCGCAGGATACTTCGATGCCACCGCCCGCTCCAGACTGGTGGTCGACGTTGCGCAACGTCCCGGGAATCCTTAGGATTTTCGAGTTGGTTCGCCCCGGCGTGTCGGAGTCCACCCCCCGCCAGCAACTGCGTGCATTCTTCACGCCGTCGGTATGGGACCAACTGGTGCGTCTCACTTCTTTTTCATTCTGTTCTTCAATTCTGAGACGAGTGGGTCAGGCGGCCAATGCGGCCCAATTCGAGCCCTTCAACCGCCGCTCCGATTTCCCTCCCGAACTCCGTTTCTTTCACTCAAACCTCCGCGAAATCGCCGAATTTTTAGACCCTCGGGGCGAGATTGAGAACGCCGCCAATTCTTGGTGGGACGTCTTTCATGAAGCCTATCCCGTGCGTTCAAATTTCAATTCTCCTTGCTGGCCGCTGATGTATTTCAACATCAGAGTTATCCAGCCGCCGCTGGCTTTGTTATTCCGCCGCGCGTTCCAACGCCTCCGCCTCGCGTTCCGACGCCTACACCGTCTCCTGCTCCAACACCAACGCCGCCACCGCGTCCTGCCAGCCCTCCAAGCGGTCACTTTGAAGAGGCCCGCCGGTACCTGCAGCAGCTCACGGCTTCTATGGTGCGTATCTTTTCTATTTTCATTTCCATTTATTTACGACCTTTCTCGTTGAATCCTACAGCCTTCTATCTCGGCCGAGGAACTGGCCGCCAGACAGGCTGCGGAGGCGAAGGACAAGCACAAAATGCGCCAACGCCTCTTAGCCCTTACTGGCCGCCCAACAGTTGCTTCCGGTCCCTCGCAACCCGTTCGGGATAAACGCAAGAGCCCTCCCTCAGGAGAGGCCAATTTGGCGGTAAGCACTCTGGGTCTGCTCAATTCTCTTAGTTTATTCATTTTTCAAAGGACGACGCGTTGGATGACCCCGCTACTTGGGCCGCGAGGAACGCCGCCAGTCAGATCCCACTTCCCACCCCCGAGGACCTTTCACCACCGCGCAAGAAGCGCAAGTACCAGAAAAAGTCCCCGCCGGTGAGCAGTTTTTCAACTCGTCCCCTTCTCTTTGGTGACTGATTCCTTTCCTTGTGTTTTTCAGCCCGGTAGGAAGGACAAGAAGGACTTCCAAGGCCGCCAATCCTCCAGCGGGCCCTCGTGAGTATTCTTTTAAATTCTTTTGCTTCGGCGCGACGCCTTAAATTTCGATCTTCACTAATCCCCCATTACTAGGCCGTTCTGCCCGCAACAAGAAAACCACGAAGTCCAAGGCCGCCACCGTTCCTGGCGTGTCTTCCGCGACTCGAGACGCCTTTCTCGACGTAGCCGCCGGTCCAGAGGGCCAAGTTCGCCTCAACGCTACTATCCTTACTGACGGTTCTCGGGGAACCCGCCAGATAAGTTCTTTCAAATTTTCGATTTCTGGGCCGCCAGCTTATACTACCCAGCACAGTACCCTTGACTGGGAAAAACATCTCTTCACTCGCAACCAGTCGCTCTCCACCGACCAAAAGAAGATGCTTATGCAACTTCTCCCGTCTCTCAAAACTCTGGACCCGCCGCCGGTTCAAGTCGACAAGGGCTTCGTTTTTGGCTGGGAGCGCCTTCGCGAGGCCTTCGGTTTTCCTTTCCCGCCGGGAACTCCTCGCGTGAGTTATCTTTTCGGCTGCCATTTTCATTTCTTTATATTTCACAGGTTCTTCCCCGCTGCACGGAGTGCGTTAACTCTGCAGAGCGATGTTACACCATCGGCTCTGGCATTGTGTGCACGACGTGCTTCAAGTCCCACACCAAGCGGACTTGCAGTCAGATCCGCTCCGCCGAGTTCGTGGACTCGTCCCACCTCGAACAGGCGGCGTGGTTGAAAACCACTGCTCCGGGTAAGCCTCTCTAATTCTTTATTTTCAGTTTTCAATTTTTGGTCACTGGCCGCCAGGCCTAGAGGCGCAAATGGACGATATTCAAACGACCCTGGGACACCTTGCTCGAGTGGAGTCTGCCCGCCGCGACATTCAACGCCAGCTTGACCTTCAAAATCTCAACTTGCTGGTCAACATCCTCAAGCTCCGCAAGCGCACGGACTACCAGAACCCCGCCGCTTTCTTCGAATACTTCCCCAGCGAGGAGGAAGCCGAACGCGCGCTCAAAGCCGCCATGGCTCAAGGCCTGGACTCCCGCTCAGAAGTCACAAAAGACTTCGTCTTTTACTACTTCGAGGAGGGTTGTCTCGACGCAGCGATTCCCGGATACGCCAGCGCTTACGAGTTCTATCACCAACTCGACCACACCGACGCGATGTTCGCTGGCCCGCGGGGCTTCTTCTTCGTTCCTGGAGACCCCGCGTTTGAGATTGACCCAGTTTGGGTCCCGCTCGAGGTAAGCCTTCAGTCGGATTTCTTTTCATTTCTATTTTTCACGAGTAGCCGCCATTGACTTATTACTTCAGGACGAGGACTACCCGACCCATGACTTCGGTCCCAGATTCCAGCGGGACACTAGTCGCGTCAAACGCCGCCTCGTCGACCAAATCATTCGGGCCGCGGGCTGGAGAGCGTAACGGAAGAAGAGATCCGCTACATCGTCTGCCATGATTACGAGACCACAACCGCTCGTACTCCCCGTGGCTATCTCGCTGGGGAAACCCTTCAGCTAATCCAAGACGCCGCCGATGAGATTATCGACGACGAGGCGGAGGAGGCCGATGATGGTTACAAGTCTGGGGATAGTCGTGCAGGAGAGGAACTGGACGGTCAGGAGGATGAGGAGAACTTGGGCGACGATGTCGAGATGCTTGACGCCAACGGCGGCCAGAGCGGGGATGAAGATAACGGTGAGGTCAAGCCCAAGAGCGAGTCTAGTAGTGACTCAGAGTCCGAGACTCCCGCTCCCACCGCGCCTCCTCGTCCCGCCGCTACCCACAGTCCAATTGAACTGAGCCGGCTTTCTCGTCGCACCAGCAGCCGCCGCTCACCAGCCTCGACCCACTCGCGTTCTCAACGCGTTCTCGATCTAAGCCGCGTTCACAAGTCGCGCCTTCCTTCTCTCGAGGTCTAAAGGGACTCGGGCCTTGGTTGAATTTTCATTTCTCCGGACTTTACTCGCACCGCTCTGGCCGCCGCCAGCCGCTACTTATTTACTCAAAATGTAAACCGTCTTAGCTACACTCTGTAGTTTCAAGTCATCGGTTTCAAGTAGAGTAGTGGCTCTAGTAGAATATTTGTACCACCACATATCTTTCTTGAACAGTGCAATGTGAACACATTTTG
>JARJCP010000199.1:0-122350 GCA_029281795.1 Mycena crocata
AGGAGCGACCAGCTGACAGTGGACGGGGAGGAGGATGGGACGGGCGACGGTCGGGGTCCCGTGCGAGGCCGGCCGCGGGCGCAGATACAGGGCGAGGCCGACAGCCGTCGATCGGGGAAGCCTTGACCCACCAAGCGGATGGCCTTTCGCAGTGCAGTCGGTGGGAGGCTGGCATTCTTAACCGGACAGGACTGGAGGAGGGAGAGATTGGAGGCCAGGTCGGAGGCGAGACTAGGTGCGCGTGGGGAGATGAGCAAGCAGAAGGTGATGGGAGTGTGCCCCCCCGCTGATGAGTTTCTGTGCGATTTCGCGCCCAATGCAGGGTCCCCGGCCGCACCCGTGGGCGGGACGCAATGAGCACTCAGGGAGGGGGAGATGCAGTTCCGCGTCGATTGCGACTGTGGCAGCAGAACCTGGATAGAGGCATCGTCAATCAGCATGAGCTATTGCAGATGATGGGGAAGGACAATTACCACTTTGCAGCCCTTCAGGAGCCATGGATCGGGCAGAACGGGGAGACGAGAGCGAACTCCCACTGGTCGGTGGTGTACCCGACGGGATGTGCGGTTGCAGGGACGAGAGCGAGGGCTGTAACGTTGATGAACGCCTCATTGTCGTCCGATACATGGTCACAGATGCCAGTGGAATCACCGGACGTGGTCGCCGTGGAGTATCGGGGCGCGTTTGGGACGATGCGGGTGGTTAACATCTACAATGATGGGGATCACAACGAGACGTTGGAGGTGCTTCGTGCCTTCATGGCAGCGGCGCGTGCAAATCCGCCGCTGAGGGGGGCGCGTGTACTATGTCTGGCTGGGGGACTTCAATCGGCACAGCCCGATTTGGGATGAAGTGCGAAATGCTCACCTTTTTACGGGGGCAGCGGAGGCGGCAGTTTTCCCTCTGCTGCAGCTGCTGGGTAAGTACAAGATGAAAATGCCCTTGCCAGCGGGGGTGCCGACTTTGTGCGCGAAGCGGACCGGCAACCTCACACGCCCCGACAAGGTTTTCTGCAGCGAGGACTTCTTAGCCTTTTTCGTCTCCTGCGACGCCTACCCTGCGCGCACGCCGGGAACGACAGACCATTTCCCGGTCATCAGTGAGCTTGATCTCGAGCCTCTGCTGAAGGGGAAGGAGGAGCGATGGAATTGGAGGGAGGGGAATTGGGATGAATTTCGGGAGATGTTGGCGGGGGAACTGGGGGAGATGGGGGAGGTTGAGGGGTATGCGAGCGTGGAGGAGGTTTTGGAGGGGATCAAGCAGCTCGACGCTGCGTTGTGGAGGTGCGTCGAAAAACACATCCCCCGTGCCAAGGTGTGCCCGCACTCGAAGCGGTGGTGGACCGAGGCTCTGTCCAACGCCCGGAAAGAGAAAGAGAAACTGGCCCGCAAATCTTATCGACGGCGCGACAATCGTGACGATCCCGCTCACGAAGCATTCCGTGTGGCTCGCAACTCCTTCTCAGCGAAGATCAAGGCCGCACGCGGCAACTGCTTCCTGGAGTGGATGGAGCAGATCGACGGGAGTGATGTATGGACGGCAGGGCAGATGATGAAGGGTCCGGCGACAGATGGGGGTCGAGCACGGATCCCGGACTTGCGGAGGGAAGTGAATGGGCGGGCGGAGGTTGCGAGCACAAACGAGGAGAAGAGCGCGTGGATGGTGAGGGAGTTCTACCCAGAGCGGGGGGCGGGGGCCCAGGAGCCACCAGAGGACGCGGAATACCCCGAACCTAAGTGGAGGTGCGAGCCCATCTCCGAGGAGCAACTACACCGGGTCGTCGCAAAGATGAAGCCGTGGAAGGTGACACGTACCGGCTCGTTCCCCAATTCAGTGTACAAGAAGTGTGCGGCACTGCTAATACCGCGGCTGCAAAGGATCTACGCGGCTTTAATCATTTACGAACACGAGCCGGAAGATTGGTTACGCACCGAAACCTTCGTGGGACGAAAGCCGGGGAAGCCCGATTACACTGCGGTAGGAGCGCACTGCCCACTCACTCTCTCGCACGGACATGCAAGGTTACGGAACACCGCGAAGAATTTACAGGTGGCGACAAACGCCGAATTCTACGACATGCTGCCATCAAATCAGTTTGGAGGGAGGCCGGGAAGGACGGGGGTGGATATGGTGCAGGGAATTGTGATGTGGATCAAGGATGCGTGGCGGAAGGGAGAGGTGGTGTCGCTGTTGTTGTGAGACGTAAAGGGGGCGTTTCCGTGCGCCATGCTGTCGTGGGTGGTGCACAGCATGCGAATGGCGGGAGTGCCGAAGGGGCACACAGACTGGATGATGAGGCGGTTTGGGGGACGGACGACGCGGATGGTCTTCGACGGATTCAAATCACAGCCTTTTGCCATCGGGGACGGCTTGGACCAGGGAGACTCGGGCTCGGTCACCTACTGGGGTTTTCTCACTGCTTCGCTGGCCCGGCTCGACCCCGACTCGGCCCTCTACATCGATGACCACCATGCTCTGGCAATAGGGAAGACTCTGGTGGACACGACGGCGAAATTGCAGAACCTAGTTATGCGGCCGGATGGAGTGAACGCGTGGGGGGTGAAGCACAACTGTATTTTCGGCCCGGTGAAGGACCAGGTGTGTCACTATTCGCAGAAACGCATTCTGCAGCCGCAGCCTTTCGGCCAGAGGAGCATCTGGGTGCGGGAGCCGCGGCCGAACCTTGTGCTGGGACAGATGGTGGTGACGCCGAAACGGGCGGTGAAGTTGGACGGGGTGTGGATTGACGAGGCGTTGACGTGGAAGGAGCAGGGAGCCGCGGCGTTAGCGAAAGGGCACGAGTGGCTCGTCAACTTTCGTCGACTCGCGTGTGTCTCCGGGGGAGTGGGGGCAACTTACATCCGGCGCCTATACCGAGCGATTGCTGTGCCGCGGATGTTCTACGGCGCAGAGATTTTCCTCGCACCGGTGCACCAGAGAATCAAGGGTGCCAACCAGCGGAAGGATACCAGAGCGATAGTCAAGAAGCTGGGCTCAATACAGCTGCGAGCGGCAAGAATGATAGTCGGAGGCATGGCATCCTCCCCGGGCGACATACTGGATGCCCACGCCGACCTCCTCCCGATAAATTTGGCGATCGACCGCCACTTGCAGAAGGCCGCTCTCCGGTATGCGACACCACCCCCGACGCACCCGCTACACACCGCAGTCGCGAAGGCAGAACGCTGGGGCCATGTGAAGAAGCACCCCTCCCCGATGCACTACTTGATGAATGCGTACAAGGATGTTTCACAAAAACGGTCGAGATGATCCCGGCGGTGAGGAGGACCGCGAGGTGGGTGTCACCGGTGGGTGTGCACGTAGCGGCGTCCAAGGACGAGGCGAAGGAGGAGGCGCTGGCTGAAACGGCGGCGGTGCGGCTATTTTCGGATGGCTCGCTCATCGACGGGATGGTCGGCGCCGCAGCGGTGATGATGGTGAACGGTGTGGTGACGAGGGAGAAGGGAGTACAGTTGGGGCCGGAAACGAGGTACGGGGTTTACGAGGCCGAGGGAGTGGGCGAGATACTAGCGATGGAGTTGCTGAGAGAGGAGCGGCAGAGGATACGGGGACGCGTCCCCCACGGCGTCGACAACACTTCGGCCATTCGGGCCATTGGCGACGGACGACCAGGCGGCGGCAAACACATCTGGGACATTTATCACCGGCGGCGTCGGAAAGCACTAGCAGAGCAACCGGGGGCGTCAATTCAAGTTATCTGGACCCCGGGCCATGTGGACATACCAGGGAATGAGGCGGCAGACGAAGCCGCGAAACGCGCCGCACAAGACGGGCACTTCGGAGGCGCTCCTCTGGGAGTGCTGACGAGGCTCCCGTACAGCCGTTCTGCCCTCGCGCTGGCGCATAACCGCCAGCTGCAGAGACAGACGCGGAAGCTATTCGAGAGATCGCCGCGATACGCCCGCATCAAAGATGTGGACGAATCGGCTCCATCTCCGAAGTTTCGCAAAACCACCGTAACACTTCCACGCAAACACGCCTCTCTCCTCTTCCAACTGCGCGCCCAACACGTACCCCTGGCGCGACATTTGCACCGTCTGAAAAAAACACCCGACTCCGACTTGCCCATGCTGTGGCCACGTTGACGAGACCGTCGATCATTTTCTGCACTTCTGCCCCGCGCACGACGCTGCCCGCCGTCAATTGCATGCCTTGAACCGCCTAGCCCGATACTCCAAGCATCTGCTGACCGATCCCGACCTCTTCCGCGACCTCTTCATTTACATCCAGCGCACCCGCCGCTTTCACTCAGTCTTCAGCGATTTCAAGGAGCTACCACACCCAGACGATGACGCGTAGAGCCCGGCAGGAGCATAAACGCTAGGTTGCTTTATCGACCCCCCCCCCCCCCCCCCCCCCCTTACTCCTCATGGACTTTGTAAATTACCGGTGGTTTATCCGCTGAGCGCCTCGCCTTTCGACGTTGCCGCAAAGCTTCGAGAATGCACGATCCAAACGACATGGACACTTACATACATTACATAGGACACCCAGACAGTACTATATCCATCATATGTCGTAGACACACAGGATATAAAGCAAGGATTCAAAAAAAAAAAAAAAAAAAAGGTGCCCTGGATTTTGCCCCCAGTGGGAATGGATTCAATATCAGGATGGATCATCTGATCCGGCTAAACATGGTCTCACCGAAAACAGCTAGGGCCTGAATTCCATAACCTGACTCACCTCAATGGACATTCAAAATTCAATGTCGGTACAGGCTTACCAACAAACAAATATATGTGTGATCAACAATCAGTTACAGTGTACGAGAAATGTAAAACAGGGTTTAACCTGAGTCGAGCATGGAGAAAGTTCATGTTGAATTTGTTGCTGGATGTCACTTGGATGCAAACCTTTGCATTTACTGTATTGAATCTGGCTGCAATAGTATAGTGGTTTCCACTTATTACCATATGCCTAGTGTGATCCCTTCCCCAAGGAATTGTCCTTCTTTCATCCTAGGCAGAATCAACAATTTTTTATCTTATCTTAGGTTGTTTTGGAAAAAATGTGGATTGAACCAGCAGAGCATTCTGCAGCAATTCACACTATGATCGAGGTAGAAATGGTGTCCTCCGGCCCCTGGTTGAAATTGATACATAATTAACCGATTGTCTGTGTAGCCTATGATTACTTATGTTGAAGAAGTCATGGAGTTTGCCACGTAGAAATCATAAGAAACAATAGAAGCACATGTTCCCCTACCAAGCAGAACTGAACCGTGAAAACAATTGTACCCAAGCTTCTTGATACACTCGCTCTTCGGTTTCAAAAATTGTATGACTTGTCCTTCAATCTGAGGTCTGAACAATCAACTGATTCATAAATAATTCAAATTTCAAATGAGACATACACATTCAAACATACTACTGCTACTTTCCGCCACATTTGAGCAAGTTAAATTACTCTAGAAGCACAGGCTCTGGAGCCTTATATCTCTCCTTTTCTACCATTTGGTACTTGCTAGATTGGTCCAAAAGCTCTTCGGTGGACACCCCAACTGGTACATCAACCTTTGAGAGATGAGCCAAGGACTGGGTGTGAGGCTGCAAAATATTTCTGGAAATTGCCGCCAGTTTTTCATCAACAAGGGCAACCTGTTTTGCCTGCAATGACCGCTCAAACAAAGGTCTGGCTGTTGTCCATAATTCAACTGCCTTTGAAGGATCTCCTTCGATTTGAGCAATCTCTCCAAGGCGCAACATGCATTCAGCTCTGCTACGATGGACATCCATGTAGGTGAATCCTTCCAACGCAACTGTAAACAGGCTTGCAGCAGTTCCCTGATCAGTCTCAGCAAGAAATACATCACCCAGGACTTGGAAAGATTTATGAATATGCAATCTCTGCTTTGTTTTCGAGGAAAATGCAAGATATACTGTTGGCCAAGATAGATTCCAGTTGACTTGATCTGTTAAATACCAGCGAGTTTTATTTGCAAGCCCCTCCAAACAATAAGTTTCAAGTTCGGAGTTATTTCCGAAACCAAATCTGAGGCACTGCTGGAAGAGGATGCTGGCTTCCAAAATATTGCCA
The DNA here is from genome assembly GCA_029281795.1 of Mycena crocata. Lineage (NCBI taxonomy): Eukaryota > Fungi > Basidiomycota > Agaricomycetes > Agaricales > Mycenaceae > Mycena > Mycena crocata. Next base: position 6,061 of record JARJCP010000199.1, read on the forward strand.
TCTCTCAGATAAAGATCTGCAGTGGCTGCATCACAACATACCAGCATCCGCTTGTCATGTATCATGCTGAATAATGATTTTGCTCCTGCTATGTGTTTTTGCACCACCATATTTGGCACTCCCATTTGGACAGAAATCTGCCCTATCGTGAGTAAGCTCATCCCATGCAGATATGGAGCATCTTCTGGTTCTTCCTCAGCTAACATTTGTTGTCTGATCTTATAAGCCTCCACAAATTCTGACTTTGCAATGTGTATGTCAGCATGTGTGCCCATGAGAGTATGATCTAGCTGCCCCCCAGACATACCACAAAGGCTCAACATATCCCTCCCCCTGGTACATGAAGCCAGAGCATCCTTGTAGTTCCCAAGTGCATACCAGCATAAAGCTGCTATGCCCAGTGCCCTGGCTTCTCTCCCCAAATCTCCAGAGATCTGAGCCAGTCTCTGTGCCTCATATGCATGCCTTTGACTTGCAAGATAATCACCTTGCCGCCATTTTTGCCATCCCAAATTGATCAGGATTTGTGACTGCCTCTTTGTGTTGCCACTGGATATTGCTAATGAGAGTCCATGTTGGTAATACTTCATTGAGGTTGGAATATTGTCGTTGCGAAATAAAAAGTGGCTTCCTAAAGCGGTAAAGAATCCGCCTGTTGACAATGTTCAATTCATGTTCATGCAACAGTGTCTAAAACCTTACATTTGATATCTGTATCATCAAAGTGAGGCAAATGTGCCAATGCTTGATTAATCAGGATTTCAGGATTGGAGATTACATGCTGCAACCATGAGTCCAAGAGCTCTGAAATAACATATACTTCCAGGCCTGGGTTGTGTAGCTCAGGCAGGAGCTCTGTAATCTTGTCCGAGAGTGGAATACATCCCTGAGAGAATTGATGACTGAACCTTTGTAGATAGCAGCTGCAATAGATACTGTTGACAAGGTTTGGATTGTCAGGGTGCAATCCATGCAGAAGGAGATTCTGAATGTTGCAAAAATTTAAGAATATATGGGCAACCGATCTAGGACTAGACAATGTTCCACTGTAAGTATCATAGAATTCAAGCAGTTCTTGGAAGTGTTTGAGCAGGGGCTGAACAACAGATGGCTCAGGTGGCTGCAATTTTTGCATGTATTCCCGTATAGGCACCAGGACCTTGAGCTGCTTCTTGTCATCAGTATAAGCTAAGGAGGTGGCTAATAAGGTGGATTTGTGGGTCAAAATATTCATAATGGGGAGATTGGTTTGAAGTAGGTCTGCATCCGAAATCCCATCCGGAAGTATTGATAGGAGGCTCAATAAATCTCGAGTTTGGGGTGTGATTTGTGTGCCATTGAGAGATAGAGATATGGATATGTCAAGGTTTGACCGTTTGTCAAAGCCTGCAGAAATGACAGATGTTTTTTCGGTTCCCCAGCGAGCCAGGACAGTGGCACAATCTTCAGAGTCAACCAGGTGGGCAATCAGATCAATAGCTAGTGGCATATTGCCAGTCAGAGCGAGAACCTGGTCAATCTCCTTGGGATCATGTCTGTTATCTGCTATCTCCACAAATGTCTGAAGAGCAGCCTCTTTTGACAAAGGCTCTAATTGGGGCAAGAAGGGCCGGGTCCACTGAACTTTGGCTGGCCTCTTTGCGCCTCGCATGGTGATCTAATAGAATGTGAGGTGAAGTTTGAATGAAAAATAGTTGGAGACTTACAAGTAATGCCAGATGTTCAACATCAGCTAGCAAAGACAGAAACTCCTCAATATCTCTCTTTGTTTCTTTGGCATCCCATAGTGTCTCCAAGTTGTCTAAAATCAAGAAGCACATAGAATTGCTTGAGAAAAATTTGATGATAGATTTTGTGATATTCTTTGCTGGCTTCAAGCTTAGATGGGCCCCAATAAGGGAAGCAAGTTCATCCTTGCTGGATGCATGGTCACAGGCAACAAAGAACCGTCTGTGTTCAAATTTCTCTGTGATCTGAGAATGATGCAAAACTGCTTTGGCCAGGCTTGTCTTTCCAATTCCACCCGGACCTAAGATTGCAACCCTGGGTGTCTTGTCCACAAAGAGATCCAAAATGTGCAAGAGTTTAGTTTCACGACCATGAAATATTTTGGGCTCAGAGGGGAGCAGAGAAATGGAACTTGAGCTGGGTGGTGGTAAGCATGAAATTTACTGTTTGGCTTCAATCATACCTGTTGTCAAGTGTGGACAGCATTCTCTACATGAGAGTTAGTACTGCTAGTTCAACTTGAGGATGTGCGAGTACATACCACAGATCCCCTGTCTGACGTAGTACTCTCTGAGAGACCTTCAATAAAAGCAATGACTTCCTGATGGGTATCCTCTGCATACTTCTGCATGTCGACAATATTTCCAACAATATTGAGATTTTCCAACTGTGCACTTTGAGTTGATCTGGTAAATACATGGCATGGGACAACCTGCCTTGAACACATCGAGAGCCTCTTGCAACCCAGTACCACAGGCTTTCAACAATGCGTTCAGTTCTCCCTGGCGGAAGACGTGCCGGATTTTACTCTTATCCTGTTGGGCTTCCACATAAGTGTGAATCTTGTGCAATGTTCTGAAACAATAACAGTATTAATACTATGGAAATAAACCAATAAAGGACTAGTACTCCATAAATTTTCCAATATGGTTCAAGGTACTTGGAGGTAAGTTGGCCCCAGTTGCTGATTTGGCATAAATTGAGACAATTGCATAGAGCAAGTTGGAGGTCTGCTCTATGAGGTTGGAGCAATCACTCTTGTTATGTTTGACAGTCTGAATAGATATTAGTGGAGAAAGAATGTAAGATATATCAACTCCAGTAATCTGCACACCTGTACAAGTGTCAACACAGACCGAGCGGTCTTTGATATAGGCTCCAAGAAAGGAGCCTTGACAGCTTCTGTCAGCACTTCAAGAGTGTTGACCACTCCCATGAATCCCGTAATACTATTATTGAGGCGATTTTGAGCTGAAGAAGGGGGCTGGTAGGGCATCTTGTTCTGATGGGTGAGTGTAGATGGAGGATCCTCCTTATACCAGGTGTGTGGAAGATATCAAGTAACAATCATTTCCCCTTTCATTTTGTCTTCTTCGGATCTTGATGCAGGGGCATAAACTCGGAGTCGTGTAATCAAAAAAATGTTCCCAGAGCACATGTTTCCAATTCATCTTGTCACATCGACAAAATTCTGATCATGCACAGTGCTCAACCAGCCACCATGAATAACAGGGGTGGAATAATAGCAGTTGTGCATGTGAATGCATGTCATTTGTTAGGTAACAAACAGTAGAGGAGGTGCCTCAGGTGTGGAATTGATGCTAGGGCTTAAGCAGTGGGTGGAAGGCACCCTAGGCGGACATGGTACAGGAAGACATCGACCAGCTGTCAGCATGAATAATAGTAATATGATGTGTGCCACCTGTCTTTCTCCAAAGTGTCAGCAGTGCAAGTCAAATTGGCAACCTGAATGAAAGCCCCCAGGTACAGAAAATGACCAGTCAATCAGAGACTGACCAAATGTAAATAAAAAAAATCACAATGTGTCCGCACTCACTTTGTATGTTCCCCACTTCAGCATCACAGAAACAATCCAGAGGGACAGGAGTCTGTAGGAAGGTAGAACAAGCGAGGTTAAAATTCCACTAAAGAACCAAAGCATTGATTATCACCGAAGTCGGCGGAGATGGCCGAGAGCTTCGGAGATTTGCCGTAAAAATGCACTCCATTTTGGGAGGCCCTTTCTTTCTTCCGAGAGAATCTACATTCGACATTGAAATAGACAGATGGGTTGCATGCTTGATCATCAACATCGAGACTCATATACGGCTAGAATGCTTGGTGCATGAAACATGGAACCAAGTATGGGACTGTGATTTAAACCAAAGTAGCCGCCCTCCCGCCGAGACATCACATATTGCTGTAATTTATGTCAAGACTGATATCTCCTCCGTTGTGGAAGCTTGATACATGCATTCGGTGACCCTGGAGAAATTGAGCACTTCGAATGCATATTATCTGCAGTTGCAATGTCCGGGAGGGAGCATTTTAAATTCCGCCAAGATGCTATATTTGACACGAAGTATCTCACTTTCTCCTCGAAGATTCCCTCATTCAACTCGGGCCGCTGGAACGCACGGCCTATACCGACGTTCAACTCTGTCCCTTTCCTTGACTGCCAACATATTCAAGTCTCCACCTACCACAACATTTAGTACGACTCAATCACAGCCAGTTCCAATCTCACCTCCGTTTGTAACCTTCCGCTCCGAAATCCTTTGGACCACCAAGATGAACATCGGAGACGCCCGCATTTTGGGATCAAACTATGGTAAAAAACATCGGAATATAACATGATGAGTGAGAAGAGTGCAGAGGAGAATAAAGAATCCGGAAGTGAAGAAGAGTCAGAGGAGAAAATAATATATAATGCAGGAGGGTCACACTTGCCCCGAAGTGCGAACGAACAGCAGTGGGACCCTTGAGAATAAAAATCACAGAACGGATGTCCGAAAATCAACACGGTATGGACCAGATTGAATGTGAACTGCACCAGCATCGAGGCTATGAACCGAAAGCGGAAGGAGGCCATCAATGCTACGAATACCAGAGTACCGACCACAGAACCGAACCAAATAGATAAGCTGCGCTCGCAGCATTGCTGCATTAGTAGTGGCGAGCGGGGACGGACTCCGGACGAGGTGAAGCACGGGCTCACGGCCGGGGCAGTGGCGGCGATGTACGAGCGCCGGACGGAGGTTGGTGGAGTCAATTCGGGATGCAGATGCACGAGGAAAAAATTGGAGCAGAGAGCGCAGGAAGTTGGCAGGAAGAGAGTAGGAAGAGAAAGACAAAAGATGAGGTAATGCCGAAGGCCGGCCGATGTAAACCGACGAGAGTCGGTAAGCGGGCCGGAACACCGCCTCTTGCTTTCGTTCGTCCACGACTGGTTTCAAGGGGGTTCACTTCTGGGGTATTTCAAAACCCGTCCTAACTTGGTGCAGTTTCTGTCACTGAACATGAATATCTTTGTCCCGTAGCGTTTTGTGAAGCCGTCATGAAGTTGCAACATGAAAGATTATTCCTATATCAGGCCTTATCAGAGATTTGATGTGTCCGAAAGAGGGAATTTATCATGTGATGACCAAAATGGTCTGGACTTTTGTGAAAGTCTTTTCGTTCAACATGGCACAAACTCCGGGTTTAAAACACGGAATACATACCGACATGCACCCTGACAGCCCCTGGCTGAAAAAAAATCCGCTCTCGGCAAAATTGAGGCTTATATAAGCGTAATTCCCACGGTAGTTAGTTAGTTGAGGCCCGATTCCGCTGAAAAAATAAATTTGTAGGTGATATTATTTTTTCTTATCTTTGGATCCCCTTGACTGGTTTCGCTATTCCGCTTTCGCGAACGTCTTTCCCGCCGTTACACTCTGCAAGGTCACGTTTTCGGTCCGAGAATGCTTTCCTTCTGTGCATTCATTAGCCAGCCGCCCACATTAGAGCTTGATTAGAGCCGTTATTCTCTACCTCCGCACCCAAATCCTTGGCACGCCGACTTGACGCCAACACGATTAGACCTACGATGCCATTTTGGCGTTGGGAACCCGTGCGTTGTGCGCATCGCTCGCCCTCTTCATCCACAATCTTACCTGCCTTCGTGTTCCAATCTCCGAGCTCTCGGCCGTGCCTTGTCTGCATTCAAGCTGCATTGTCCTTGACGTCGCTATCCTGAAGAAGCATCTCAAGTCGTCTAAACGATGTCACCGCTCTCGCAACCATCTGTACCCGGTTCCGATAGCTCAAAGGGTAATCGCTCCTGCACAATCACTTCGTTCTGGCCGTCTCATCCTCTCCGGACGGCCCTCTTTTCCGAAAGTGCTCTCGGATTCATATCCGATAACATCTTAGCTTGCTTAGCAATATTAATGTCATGCACCAATACTAAAGGGTCCAATTCATATCTTCGGCATGCTCCAACGATCTGACGAGAACACTAGTACTGTGGTCAGGAGCGCGCGGCCCGAAGCAAGAGCGACGGCGTGAAACCCAAGAATTCAACCATGTACCACGCTCTCCACCCGCGCTCGATCACCCTGTTCCCCTTACGCTCGCTTTTCTCGACTTATTTGTACTACACTGAATCTATTGGCGTGCTGCGTTATACATTTCGCGAGTTATCGGGTCTGCGGCGTCCGCCAAATACAGACTTCAAAAACCTAGCATGCGTTCTGCGGCCGTTCCTGGAAACCATGTATCCGAATTGGTACAGCGAACGCTGCCATCGACATGCAAACTCAAACTCACTGATTCACGGACATATCTCTGGGGCGCTCCCCGCAGAAAACATCCCAATTATGAATCGCATACCTACCCCTCCCAATGTTGCTTCACCAGTCTGAATCGCTCTCGCCGAGGTACAGTGTAAGGCGTGCTAGTACTGCCCCTCCCGCGAAATCCAGCTTAGCGTTCCAACCCCGTTTCGATCTGCTACATTCTTCTCCCGCGGATGGAATTCGCGAATTCGGATTCGTGGTCACCTCTCGCTCTTTCCATTTTCCAAGACATAAACTTCAGTCGCGAAATTGGGAAAGTGGAGGGTTGCTGTGGTGGCTCCGGCATACTATTGACCACTAAACGTTATCTTCTCCGTGTTCAACACATTTCGGGGTTACACGTTACACACTCACCCGCGCGACACTGGCAATGAGCATCCTCGCCTGTGCCCCCCATCGCGAGGTCGAATCCTGCGCATATCGTTAAATCACTCAACCCGCCCGACTCAATAATTCGTTCCTGGACTTGGCGCTATATCGGGGCGCCCTACTCGAGGCCTTCCCCCGTCGAAGCGATTTTTGCTGCGTATCAGAGCTGCCTCCCCTACATAATATAATGCACTCGGGTGGTGCATAGAAACGAGTGTAGCGGGAACGAGGGACTGGAAGTCGCGGTCGCACGAAGCCAGTGCGGGTCGCGGACTAGACGATGGGAACAGTAATGAATATAACGCGGAATAAGAGAAACACAAGAAATTCACAGAACGAGGATCCGGGGAATGAATGAGAATAACAAGACGAAGAAACGGGCGCGAGGAGGGCGGAGGTCGGAAAAACACGAAAGGATAGAAGTCCTGAGAAAAATAAACTAAAGAAGAGGACGGGCGTGCCCCGGCGCGGACTTCGGTCGGGAGGAAGAGCGTGAAAGACACGAGGAGAAACTTACGACAAGCACCGGAGATAGGTGGGCAAAAATCAAGCAAAGCCAGCAGCTAATCAGTCGAGTAAGGTGTTCCCGCCATAGCTCGCTTAGAGACGTCCGCAAAATATGAGGAATAGGCTGGAATATTCAGGCATGGATGAAGTACAATTACAGGTGCGAGGAATACTGCGTGGTGGGAACGAAAAATGAATTAGTGCCGGCGGAGCGAGTAGGAAAGAAATAAGTGCCACGGAGCGAGGAGGAAAGAAGTAAGTAAGTGGCACGGAGTGCGCATGAAAGATAATGCGGTAGAAGATAATGCGGTATCGGGGGAGGATAAGCAGGCGGGGATGTGATTGAGCGCGATATGCAATGCAACAGGGGGAAGGGAGAATGAACAAAGAACGAACGAAAGGAGATGGAAGCACAAACCATTTGTCCCAGCGAAGAAAGTGCAGAAGATAAGGGAGGAAAGCACGCGACCCCTGGGTGCGAATGGAGGGTTAGTACGGCGAAGAATGGAAGATTGGAACAGCGGAGAATGGAAGATTTATACGGCGGAGAATGGAAGATTGAAAGAGCGGAGCAAACGAGGATCGGTGGGCGTCGGTCCCGTAGCGCATGAAATGAAATATGACGCATAGAATAGAATATGAAGTCGCAGATCGGTATGTAGATGGGGCTTACAAGCGGCGTGCCTAGACTAGAGTTGCGATGCAGAACTGAGAAGTGGGGTCAGTTTCGCTATCGGACGGACGGAGGTGGGGGCGAGCGTGAGCGTGAACGAGGCCGCAATGGCGAACAGTGCAACACGGCGACCCAGGACTAAAGCGGATGTGAATGATGGATAGCGGCCCGAGAGATGCCACGCAGTCTAAATAAACTTGGAGTCTGGACAAGAAATGGGGGAGTCAGAAAAATAGCGTGCGGCGCCGATGCGATGCGGGGGAGCTGGCGCGGACGAATTTGAACCCGGGCAACTGGTTGCTGTCCCAGTGCCAGGTGTACATCGGCAGCCGCATCGTAGACGCCAAGTCCAGGCGGTACGCGCCGAGCAAGCGATGGGAGCGCCGGGACGAAAAGAAGGGAAGAGGATATGCGGGATGTGATTCAGGCAGGCGTATACGGGGTATTGATATATCAAAGGATGGGCAATCTCCCATGTGCAATGATATATCAGGCTGGGCAGTTGTCGACTCGCCTTAATGCGTTAAACCCAGGATCAGACAAAGATCAGAGGAAATCAGAGCTCGTATCTCCTTTCTGAGAGATCTCCGCGCGTACGTGTGGCGCTTCGTGGCGGCGTTGTGTGCACCGACTGGTCCGTGCGCAAAAGCCGCTTGATGTCGCATCACAATTGACTAATCTGATTGCCCTTGTTAGGATCGCACTGCTTCTGCTTCCCGCCACCACCAGCTGCCACGAATCGCTTTCCTGGCCGCCTTTCGACCGCTACCTCGGCCCATTCTCTGTACCACTTGGCTCAACATGTCTACTGATGCTGTCAACCAGTCAAGCCCTCAATTGGCCTTCTTTTCGGGCTTTCGATAGAAATTGCACCCGGCCCGTTTATCGTCCCTCGCTCCTTTCTGGCAGCTAGTTGTCTGGTACTTCATGAGAACGTCCCTAATTTACCACGGATATAGCGTGATACAAGGTCCGGCCTCAAATTGGGTCCCCGCGTCCTGAAACTTCAGCAACATTGATTTTTTAAATCACTGGGTTCTGTGCTGCTGCGGGCTTTCAATGTGTCCAGCCTAGTCTCATTCACAAGAGGTACTACATTCTCAAATCGTTCTCCCAAGCTCTGTGCTTCTGATCAACTGCTGGCCCTGACATCGTTGTTTTTCGGTCTAACGGTCCCCGTACTTGTCCGGCCCCTGACAGCGCCAAGTCTTTTAAACGGCTTACAGCTCACCGCAAGCCTCTTACTATCCTATTATCCGCAAACGCCGCAGCTCTGTTGATTTTTTGTCCGCCCACCACACTCATAGATGCCCCGATAACCACCCCTGGCGCCCGCCCTCGTTCCGGCCACGATTCTGGCAGGCTATGACAACGCGGAAGTATCATGTGAATTGCTGCTGAGGATTATGTTAGGTCCTGTTGCTGCACGGCTGTCACGCGTTTTGTTCTGTACCGCGCCTCGCTCCTGTACACTGTCTCAATGACCACCGTTCCCAAAAAAACGAGATACCATCGTCAACGTTATACTCTCGACACCATGCACAGCGAATTCGGCGGCCCTGCTTGGACGGACGGGCTTGCTATACTGGTTTCTGCAGATCCACGCTCAGTACTGTACATGCTCTATCTGGCTTCATATACTTCTTCCACCTATGCAGTGTGTATCTACTTTTCCCTTTGGATGGACTACTACCCCTTTACCCGTGGTTTTGTGCTCCTTCACAGTGACACATTTTCCAGCTACGCCTGCATTCCCGCGCCCTCCCGCTGGTTGTAGATCACATGTACAGGTGGACATCATCCAGTATCAACTCTCCATCCGTATCCTGATTCATTTTATCAGTTACAGCAACTACCGACAGGAATTTCGGCTCGTGCATGCCTCAAATAGATCTGTGTTTAATCGTCCTCCTCTGTTGGGGTACTGGATGTTTGCATAGTTTGCATTTTTCCTATGTACTATGGACCTAGTTCAGACTATTAACATATGCTTGACACCACTTTGTCCCGCCGGGCACCCAAATCTCGAGTAAATGCTTCCGCGGCTATATTGGGCACCCAGACAAAAAAAATCTGGGAGGCTTCTGGCTTACTAGACGGGATGTGAATCAATATGGACCGTATATCTGACCTATTCGAAACGTCCTTTCCCTCTTGAGACGAAAAAAATGATATCAAACATCTCACAGTCCGAACGATGCTCTGTTACCATACTGGGTATCTGCTTCTGATCATACACTGTTCATGCAACTTTTCATTCAAAGGTCTTCAGCCCTCGAACCTATATATTTTCGGAAACGGTTCGACTCCCTGAGGCCTTCTACTATGTTTAAACTCACCTACATAAATTTCATTGACCCGATAGAGCCTGTTCTTCCGGAGGCTGATAATTTTATTTTCAAATTTTAACGCGTTAAACATACGGATGGACTCTTTGTTGAATTATATGAAGTTCCGCAGGCTCAGATCGCGTCTAACGCGTCTCAAGCTGTCGCACACAATCAATTTTGCTGGTAAAACACAATTTTGTCCCAAGCTTTCTACGGCTGCCCGAAAATACACAAAGACGCGTCCGTTCGAGAAGGGTTCGACTTTATGAACCATTTTATGCAGCTAATCCTGACATGCCAAACAGTGATTAGCTCGATCGAGGTGATTCTTTCTGCGGCTGATATTTGAATGACGTAATTGTAACGGTTTTTACATACCAATCGATTTGGTTCGTAGTTCCAAGATGTTTTGCCGACTCAGAATCATCGTAGCATGCCTCAGGTGGTCAAACGAACGCCAACATTCCGAGGCTGATAATGATTTGTGTCTGTTTGTGGCTTATGTCATAGGGAATGACTTCACCTCTTTCTTTCTTCCCACCACACGATTCGAAGGGAACCTTGCGCTCCGAGGCTCTCTTCCGTACAAAAAGACGTCGAACGATCCCAAATGCTTTCATGCGCGTCACTGAGAGCTCCGAGACTCTCTCGGACGGCTTTATCCGGCTGTCGGTGCCTGACTGCGTAGCGCACAGGAGGAAACAGCCAGGGAGTGGGCTACAAGGCAGACGCAAATGCATCTTTTGGATATTCCAGTGCGTGCTATATACTTTTCGCCCCAAAAATGCGCTGATTCCAGCATACACACTTTCCGTGGGCATACCAAACTCCAAGTTGCTTTGACCTAGTGTGCCGTTGGCCTGCCGGTGCGACCTGCGGTCGCTCAACTGCGCTCATATGCTGCCTGTTTCTCTGCAGCTCTCAGGTGCGTAAGCCTATAATGGCCCTGGCCCTAGAACCCAGGGCATGCATATACCCTGCATTCACAGGTACATCGGGAATACCAGCATGTGTGGATGCGTCCGTCTCGAACAAGACCTGTGGACAGCGCGCAGATTTTCGGACCCCTCCCGATATGCTGCAAGGAGGGGGCTTGAGCTTGCATGGGGGACGGCCTACAGCGCAAAATTGTACCAGTAAGCGTTGACACGCACTAATTTTTGCGTCAAAATTGATCACTGATGAGGTCAACTCGGACGACGCCCTCCCAAACGACGCGCTGCTCCTCGCTACGTCCCTACCATCACGTAACCCGTGCTCTGCGTGTACTACCGCAACAACGCGTCCGTGCCGTACCCGGCGATCGCGTGGCTGATCATTGGGGCGTGCTCAATTAACCCCTTGTTGTGCCTGTTTGACCTCTCCTGCTTTTCAACAGTGCATTGTGCGTGCGCCTAAAAGCCGCAACGTTCTTGGTGCGTGCACTAAATTTTTGATTTCTGACTGGAGATTTTCATCTACGGTATTGAATTCGAGTCGTGTGTATCCTCATAATTGTCCGCCCAATCCATATTTTTTCCTCGATTTTACCTGCACTTTTTATGCTCCCGCCGCCGGCAACGTCGAGAGGTATCTGATCGCTGTTCTCCGAATGCGGATAAACATTCTTATCGCGCCGCACTGTGGCGGCAGCTGCAATCAGCTAGGCAATGATGCAGAACAGTTCAGAACTCCCTTCGGTATGTTCGACAATTGATATATCATTTGCACTTGGGCAACTGCCCACTGTGATATATCATTGCACTTAGGGCGCTGCCCAGGGATGATATATCACTGCCCCAGACTGTGGTGATTCAGGCAGAAGGACGCACGCACCTGAGTATCATTCGGATTCTGCTCCCCCTACATGATGCTCAGGATGTGCGCGTGCGGCGGTGGCGAAGATCTCGTCTGTGGGGATAACGATCCGAGCAGGTGAAGGTAAGGTCTTCAGGAGGGCAGGGCGGTAGAGAGCGTGGAAGTGGGACGGCCCGGACGGGGGCATAAAGAGCACTACTTGGCATCCCGCAGATGGGGGAGAATCAGGCCTCAGGGACCGTGCTATCGACGAGCGGTCAACCGTCTGATGGGCATGACGGAGGGGTCATGGAGATTGAATGCGGGGCGAAGACGTTGCGAGGGAGCCCGTCGCAAACAACGACGCGTCCCAATAGCCCAGTCCCCGTCCCTTTTTCTGACTGCGCACCGGCCTTCGACTTTCGCGATGACTGATATCTACCACCGCCCTGCCTCAACCTGCACCTCAGCACGAAACAACGACTACCCTCTATCCTCCCACCAGCCTTCCGTTCCTAACACTCGTCCTCATCGTACTGAAATACCACACCAAACGCGACACAGGTGAATCGGTACTAAATTTGGCTTCGAATCAAATACCCTCACATCGCGCCGAACTAGACTCGTAACCAGTCTGCCATACGGATTCTGACCCGGGGCGAGCACGGGTGCCGTAGGCAGACTGGTACAATTCGGAGAAATGCAAAGGGCGGGGCCGGAGTTTGAATTTGAGTCGGATCAACTCGCCCTGAGCTCAAATCTTACTCGTTTTTTCTGGTGAAATCGCCCAAAAATAGAGAAGAAAAATCCACGTAACTCTGTCCACTCAGATTTCCGGTCAGGCCTCAGTAAGTTGCAAGATTTGGAAGCGGCTTTTGGGGGTGTTTGGATGAGAAGATGTGATCGGCGGATCATTGCGTCATAGGCATCACTCAAAAGTTAGTTGAATTTCAAACTCCGGCCCCGCCCTTTGCATTTCTCCGAATTGTACCAGTCTGCCTACGGCACCCGTGCTCGCCCCGGGTCAGAATCCGTATGGCAGACTGGTTACGAGTCTAGCGCCGAACATCAATCCCTTTCGCTGGTAATGGAATTGTAATGCTCAGGGTCTAGCCTAGTAGTTTCCCTCGACGGTCAACCCAAGTATGTGCGCATGAATATATCCACCCACCCCTTACTTTCACCTCTCTCTCCTTCGCACTCCTTTCTGCGTCGCATTCCATCCATTAAACATACTCCGTCCGCCCCTCATGGCGCGGCAGAAGCACACCTCCCAGCTGGATCACAAAACGAACAAGCTGCGCTCCCGCCTGCAAAACAATTAAACTGCCAACCCAGAACTTAGTAATAGCTCTGTCTTTCTCGCGGCTCGACGCTTCTGTAGTCGCTGAGCGCAAAGTTATCGTCATTCCGCAAAGTTATCGTCATTCCGCAAAGTTATTGTCATTCCGCAAAGTTATCGTCATTCCGCAAAGTTATTGTCATTCCACAAAGCTTTTATCATTCACCCAAACTCACTCTCTCGAAGCATCCCTTCGTCAAACTAGAACCATCCCGGCCACAACATTTTACTGGTAAGTATTCAAAAAATCTCGGCCGCCCGCCTGCCCTACCTCAATATTGTCTCAAACTCTCTACTGCCCTCGACATCTCTACCCGCTGCCGTTCCCGTTCGCGCGATGTATCCCAAAATCCCGGTCGCCCACGACCCCCGGCCCGACATCCTCACAAGCGTCCAGGCTCACGTCCTCACCATGACCTCCCGCTGAACATGCTGGCGTTCACGAAGCGGACACTGCCAGCGATTTCTGGCTAGCCAGCCCCGTACACATTGACAACTCCAAGGCCACCGGGTTCGTTCCTTCCATCCTTGCCTTTGTTCACATACACATACACATACGGCACATTCATCCTTCCGCCTCCGTCAAGTCCCCTACATAACCTCTGTATTACGCAAACCCGATGATTCAATTTCATCCCCGCCGCAACCGTAAGAATGTATTCTATTCTTCATCCTCCCGCTCCAAGTCCCGTACTGCTCAGTGCACTTATCAGATACAGTACTCCTTGGTTCTTTATCAGATACAGTACTCCTTGGTTCTGGGCCTGCTTTCGATTCCGTCCGTTTGGTCAGACACGGCAAATTTGCGACGTTCTCCTCCGCATAAATATATCATTGTAATCCCCGCATAGATATACATACAATCCCCGCATTGCAGCGGCGGGAATATCGAGTCGCTCCTCTTTAACACGCGTTCTTCCATGATCCATCTTCATCCGCTCAATTCAAGTTCCTTTCTGTTCTGTGTCAAGTTTGTTTGTATTCCTATTCCTATGCATTGCTTCGTGAGACTCGAGTTCTGTATTCTGTACGCTCGTGCAAATCCCATATCCATATTGCTTGTATGCTGCCATGGTCCTCGTTCTGACTTCTCTGGGCACACTACCTCAGAATACCACACTACTTACCTCAGAATCGTTTACCTGACCTGACCGGACAGCCCTTCGGTCCCGCTTACTGTATCGTTATCGTTATCGATGCGTTTACATATGTACTTCATCATTATTCGCAGCTTTTCCTTCATGCACTCGTCGCAATTACCATTCCAAGTCGAAGTCCACGGACTGAGTACCAATTATACTCGGGGACTCAGAATTATACTCGGGGACTCAGAACAATACCGTCGTCCCCCCTCGACGCGTCCGTCTCGACGTGGCCGGCCCATATTTGTCGGCTATGACCTGCTGTACTCTCTCTCTCTCTCTCGCTTCAATCCAGCTTCAACCAGCTCCAAGCAATTTCGAATTCAGCGACGATTCCGCGATAGTGACTTCAAGTTTAATTCCGCAACTTTAGTGCAGGCGCTCCCGCGCCAAAGCTTCGGAAAACCGTCACTTGAGTTCGGAAAGCTGTCACTTGAGTTCGGAAAGCTGTCACTTGAGTCAGTTCGGAAAACCGTCACTTGAAAGTTGAGTCAGACAGCTTCAAACGCCAACGCCATAAAAGGTAAAACCAACTTGTGTCGGACGCTCCGGACGTCATTGGAACTTGGTAAACAATGGGAACCTGGTGAATAATGGGAACATGGTAAACAATGGGAACCTGGTGAATACTGGGAACCCGGCCGAAATCAACGTGACGTGGCATGCATGACCGGCGAATAGGTATAGGTAGCGATATCGGGAATGGGAGAGTATTATAGGGGGGAGGATAAGGGAGGAGGATAAGGGAGGAGGAGAAGGAGAGAGTGCTGCGAAACACCGAACGCAACGTCGGTTTCGGACTCAGCAACGAGTATTAGGAGAACGGAACGAAGCGAGTCGGCGGGGAAGAAAGTGAGATGTGGAGAACTGGAAGAACAAAAACGAATCACCCGGACCCAGATATCTAGATGCGCGCAGGATAATAAACAACGGGAAGAGAAAATAAGGACGGTCGGGATGGGGAACGAAAATCAGCCCATTGCGCAGAAGGTTGAGTAACGCGAACGAAGATAACGAGCCGCGCGAATATGTAGAACGCGGGAGGAATGACTCACAGCACAGGGTCATGTGGAATTTAGCGGGACGCGAAGGAAATGAGAATAGATACCGTTGAAGCGAGAACTTGAAGAACTGGGGTCAAACACCCCGGATCGAGTTTTCGGGCAGAACTGCGCCCGCGGCGGCGGGACAAGTGGGAGTGGGTAGACATCAGGACCGAATAACGCGAATGGAGGGTGGTTGAATCCGACATGCGGAACGCGAGAGAAGAATGGAAGCCTGTTGAATTGTATAAAGGAGACTCGCATGGTGGGGATGCAGAACTGCGACGAAAATGTCAGCGATCATATTCCTGCGAGTTGGGCAAGGGAGACGACTCGGAGAGAATGGTAGAGTTTAACAAGCCGGGAATAGCGGATGGGATCAAAGAAAAGTAGGCGGAAAACAAAAGTGACCTGTCAATAGACCGCTTTTTGCTCCTGGGCAGTGCTTGTAATGGCAAAAAGCGGAAGAAATGACGAAAAGTTGAACGTAACGTGCCGGTCAGTGCATTCCGCACAGGACCGAGCGTGAGCCCGCCCGGGTTACAGAATCCAGTTGCGTGCTGCAACCACCTGTCGCAGTGTCTGTACATACGCAAAAGTAGACAGAAGAAGAGAGAACAAATAAATGTACCGGACTTGTAAACTGCCGTTTGTGTTCCACTTGGCATTGTCCATGGTCAAAATTGTGGCGGCAAGGCAATGTTTTCGTCCGGGGATGGATTAGCGGGTGCAGGGAAAGGATCCCGGAGTGCCTTATTGCCCGAAAATCAAGTTCGTCTTCCTTGAAAGTTCAGACGGTATTTGAGGCCGTAAAAAACGGTGAACAGGCTTTAGGACGGTGGAATAGGTGCCGGAAGCTGAGAACAAAAGCAACTCCGTCCTCAAAACTTGAACACGAACAGTGAAAAATGGGGAACTCGGGTGGAGGAGGGGATACGATGGGTATCGACTAGAAAGGATTACTTTTCATTCTTCAAATCGATCACCAATTCAACTGTAATGCTCGCGAAATGCGAACATTCCAACTTGGAATATCGGGTGAAGAAGGAACAACGAGCTTCCCGGTCATCACCGCATCATGACTCATCATTTGAATCTCCGCGCACCGAATTTCTGCGTCATGCTCTGCTTCCATCATCTTGACCTCCACGAAACCCTCGTCGTGGATGAATTCCCTTCTCATTGCAAGTCAACTCATAGTGGTAAGCGGGTCAATTCGTAGGTATCACTCTCATGCTCGATCCATTTTGAGCTTCGTTTCCCAGCTCATCTTTTCAGGTGCGACACTGTCGTGAATTATCTATACCTCGTTGAGACGAACATCTATATTCTGGGCCGCCTAGTGAACAGAACTTGATCAGTATGGCGGCTTTTTAGCCGGTGATTTAGCCCTTGCATCAACTGCACCACGCTCCAGCAACAACTCCACAATGTCCGTGTGGCCTTTGCTGTGTGCAGCCTCCAAGGCACTTCCCGCCCAACCGAATTGTTCGTTCAGTTCGTCGGGGGAGAGTGCGGTCAAGAAAGGAAGGATTTCCGGCACGAATTCACGGCAAATCTGGGAGAGCGCTCCGGGCAGCCCGCCGGGCGCATTGACATCTGCACCGTTTTCAAGGAGGAGTCGCACGATCGATGTTTTGCCTTCATGCGAAGCCACATGTAGGGCACTTCCGTATGCCCCGCTACGTCCGTTAACAGCTGCCCCATGTTCCAGCAGAAGCTGCACCATATCCATGTTGCTTTCGGCACACGCAGCTTGTAGCGCCGCTCCATGAATTCCGCCATGTCCGTTGACATTGGCCCCACGCTCGAGGAGCACCCGCGCGGAAGCAGAATCAGCACTGGTGGACGCTGCAAGCAAAGCTGATCCCAACAGTCCGCCCTGCGCGTTAACATCCGCTCCGCGCCCCACGAGCAGCTGCACAATTTCCCTGTGGCTTTTCAAACACGCCGCCTGCAAAGCAAAGCCAAATTTTCCGCTCTGCTTGTTGACATCCGCGCCGTGCTCCAGGAGGAGTTGCACATTCTTGATGTCGCCCTGCCAACATGCCGCTTGCAAAGCACATCCAAGTTCTCCACCCTGGACATTGACGTCTGCCCCATACTCGACGAGGAACTGCGCAACATTCGTGTGGCCTTCTAAACACGCAGCATTCAAAGCACATCCGTAAGCTCCGCCCTGCTTGTTGACGTCCGCATTGCGCTCGAGAAGGAGCTTCGCAATATCGATGTCGCCCTGGCCGCAAGCCGCTTGCAAAGCAGATCCAAGCTTTCCCCCTTGCAGGTTAGTGTCTGCCCCATTGTGAAGGAGGAGCTGCGCATGATTTTTGTGGCCTTTCCAACACGCTGCTTGCAAAGCACATCCATATTTTCCGCCCTGCCTGTTGACCTTCGCGCCACATTCTAGGAGGAGCTGGACAATACTGGTGTCGCTTTGACAGCAGGCCGCCTGCAAAGCGGATCCACGTTCGCCTACCACGTCAATATCCGCCCCGCGCTCGACGAGAAGCTGCACAATTTCCTTGCGGCTTTTCAAACACGCCGCGTGCAAAGCAAAATCTAATTTTCCGCTCCGTGTGTTGACATCCGCGCCATGTTGCAAGAGGAGTTGCACATTCTTGATGTCGCCCTGCCAACACGCCGCTTGTAAAGCACATCCAAGTTCGTATTCTCCACCTTGTGCATTGACGTCTGCCCCATACTTGGCGAGGGCCTCCGCAACATCCGTGTGGCCTTCCTCACAGGCCGCCTGCAGGGCACGTCCGTATGCTCCGCCCTGCACATTGACGTCTGCCCCATACTGGACAAGTAGTTGAACCATATTTGTGTGGCCCTTCGCACACGCCGCCTGCAAAGCAAAACCAAATTTCCCGCTCTGCGTGATGATATCGGCGCCGCTTTCCAGGAGGAGTTGCACATTCTTGATGTTTCCCTGCCAGCACGCCGTCTGCAACGCACATCCAAGTTCTCCACCCTGCAAATTAATGTCCGCCCCATACTCGACAAGGAGCCGTACAACATCCGTGTGGCCTTCCATACACGCCGCAGTCAACGCACATCCATACGGTCCGCCATGCGTGTTGATGTCCGCCTTGCACTCGAGAAGGAGCTTTACAATTTCCGTGTGCCCTCTCTCAGACGCCGCTTGTAAGGCACATCCGTAGTGTCCACCTTGCGTGTTGACGTCTGCATTGTGTTGTAGCAGGAGTTGCACATTTGTTATGTCGCCCTGCCAAGATGCCGCTTGCAAAGGACATCCAAGTGGTCCACCCTGCACGTTGACGTCTGCCCCATACTCAACAAGCAACTGGGCGACATTTGTATGGCCTTCCGTACATGCTGCCTGCAAGGCAGATCCATATGCTCCGCCCTGGGTGTTAACGGCCGCACCGCGTTCTAGCAGGACTCGCACAGGCTTCGTGTCAACAGTTGTGCAGGAAGCACAGTCGCATCTTCCGCGCGATGCCGCGCCGCGGGCCCCTAGGATAACATGCAACGACTCCATGTGACATTCGACACATGCGGCCTGCAATGCGCATCCGTATTTTCCTCCCTGCGCATTGATGTCCGCTCCATGGTCGAGCAGGAACTGCACTACCTCTGGACGGCCCCAAAGAGTCAGCGCTGCCTGTAGCGCGGTTCCATATTCGCCGCCCTGCGCATTAATGTTCGCCCCACAATCGAGAAGGAACTGCATGGTTTCTGTATTACCACGAACGGACGCCGCCTGCAGCGCGGTTCCATATTTTCCATCTTTTTCGTCGACGTCGCCGCCATTTTTGAGTACAAGTGGAAGAATTTCGGTCCAACCATGTTTTGAAAGCGCATACAGGGGTGTTGGGATTCGCGAACTCCACTTGGGTTGGCCATCGGTGATTCCAAGGAGTTTTATGAAAGCCGGGTACTGTTTGCTTCCCTTGTCTAGAAGTTGATGCACAGCGTCGAAGAGGACTGTCCTATCATGGCAGTTGCAGAAATGGAAATACAAGTGTTGTGCTGTGTACGCTGCCATTGAATATTTATTGAATGTATCTGGGCTGAGGGTATGATCCGCAAAATGGCGAAGATAGCCCAGGCATGATTGTGCAATGAAAGTATGCGAGGGGCCCGAGTTAAGGTCGAAACCGAATTTATCTGAAAACCGTTCCGACAGAATGTACCGCTGCACAGATGCATGGGCAAGCGTCAACTGGTTGTCACTGATAGTAACGAGACCTTCCAGCCACTTCGGAAGCAACCCACTATTTTCGTCACGTAGATTTGGGTCATAGATGTAGTTGGGCGAGGAGAACTTGAAGGACACGGCGTCCGCAAGGTTCAAAAGAGCATTCACCCGTCGATCAGCAGAATACATCAGCCAACGAAGGACTCCGGTCGCATAGACCAGATCTTGACGTCGGATTGTCTCCATGAAGCGGTCGTAAATACCGAACAAGTCCTGAGGGAGATTCTGCAGTGTCGTATCTAGCTCATGCCGTCTTGAGCGCGAAATTTCGACCAGAAGACATGCTGCCAAACGGAACCTATATCGTTTCGCACAACTGAGTCAACCTAGGTGCATTAACTAGTAGTAGGCTCACATTCCACTGCTCTTGACCACAATCTGATCGATAACCTCGTCTGTCCGATATAACGCCCATGTCTTCAACTTGTGGTTGTCTCGAAGTTCACTGGTAACAAAGAATTTGATATCGTTCTTCGTGATTTTGGGTTCCAGAAGGATGCATGGAACGCTGCTGAAATGCTCTGTGAAGGTGGTGCGAGGTTGACTGGTGAAGAGGAGATGCAATGGGCTCCTTGTCCAGCCCTGTAGCATGGAAATGAGAGCAACCAGCCGCCCGATTTCGCCATCTTCACATTCGTCGAGTGCATCGAAGACAACGTACGTTCGCCCGAGCCCCAGTAGCAACTCTTCGAAAATCTGCTGCAGATCGCGGTAGGTGGGTAAAGTTTGCCCCTTCAATAACATATGATGCTTGTCGAGAGCCTTATATTGGTGGGGAGATTGAGCCGAAAGCTGTAGAATGATGCGCCGAAGTGCAATTTCGACGGCATGAGCCTCTTGATTCTTGAAATCGAAATAAAAGAAGAGATGGACATCCCAATTCTTCTGCGAGTTGTTGGTCGTTTTCGAGTTTGTTTATTACTGTCGAGCTGTTCGTTCCATTTTCGTGAGAACCAAGCACATACAGGAGCTCAGTAAATTACCTGAGAACACTTTTCCCAGTGCCCGCTATTGGCAGATTAAAGTTTACTGGAAACCTCATAATCGGGAAGGCTCACATGGTCCCTGAATCCATAACGATGACGCATTGTCCTGCCAGTGGATGAACTGTTCGCTGTTCACGAGCCACTCCCCAGTTCCCTCTTTGCGAAGGCTCTGTGTATCATGTTGCTTTCGCGCCATGTCCGGCGGACAGCGCAGCCATTTTTCAAATTTTTCCTCAATCCTAAGTATATTCCAGTGAGGAGCGACATGCTGGAAGAATTCAAATAACATACGCCATATCGTGAACCTCGTCGAGAGTGCCTTTGATGACATTCTGCTGTATTGAGAGATCCACCAGACGGTTCGTCTAAGATCGCAAAAAGAAACATCAACAATGACCGACTTTCTCAAGTGTCGTACCAACCCTGAACCGGGCGCCGAATGAAGTCATTTGTTGTTGAAGGTCATTCAATTCGGTACCGAGTTGGTTGCGGGCCGCAAAACGTTGAACCTTTCCCAGGTTATCGTGCTCGGCGATAAATCTGGAAGCCGTCTGCAAGAGACTGTACACAGCCGTGAGGAATTATATCTGAGATTTTGGACGGAGCTCTTACCCGGCGTAGGTTTCAACATCTGTTTTCAAACGCGTCAGGAGGGCAACGTGGTTGGTTGCCTCCATACGCAGGACAGTAGCACAGAGATCGTCAGTAATTTCAGCGACCTGGGTGTGAAGTGTATCCCGTTTGTCGTTGGCAGCAGTCGTTTCCTAGACCGAAATAAATTAACTCCCCTCGGTCGATGGTTATGTCCTTCCGCGCACCTTGTATGCGGTGACCAGCTGAGACAGAACACCAGCGGCCGGAGCAATGAATGGAACACTCCGAAGAAATTCTGCAAGGCTGTCGACAACATCGAGTGCAAGAGCAATGTTATCGACAACCAAATCTTTTCCTTTGACACCGACGACAGGCGGATAATTTTCCGCGGGACTGACGAGCGCCGGTGGGGGCAGTGTAGCGCTATGAGTATTGGCGGTTTCGCTCGTGGAAGGAGCTACAGCTGCTACCGAAGAATTGGCTTGTGTAGATCCCGGTATCGGCGGCATCGCGGCTGTCGCAGGCCCAGGCTGCGGGAGCAAAGTTATATAGTTTTGGGAGCGGAACAGCGTAATAATTCTTTTCATGAAAGGATCACGGCGATTAGTTCCATTGGTGGAGGCTGGCGAGTCGGTCGCTCCTGGAGATACCGGCAACGATGGTGCCGAGGGGGTCTACTCGAGAGGCATTGGGTTCCGACGAGTTGGGCTCCAGAGGTGCTTGACCAGGGTTCTGACCATTCGCACACGATCGGTGCGAACGACGACGAAAGATCCCGGGTAATGGATTTCTGTGGTGGTCTGGCATGGCGGGAGACAAAGTGTAAGTGGGCGCCCTACACGTGTATCGCGTGTGACAAACAAAATCCGGAGAAGCGCATTGGCCGGAAGCACTTACCCCATTCTCATAAACAACTCAATGAGGAAACCCCGCACCAGGAAACACAGGTTGAGTGAATTCCGGGGAGCAACGATGTGTCAGGAGCTCGTGGTTGCTCATTGAAACGATGCCAAACAAGTAGATCGAGGGCTTGAGGCGGACCGCGGTTCGAAATGTTAAATTCGAAGAAACCGTGATAGAATGACAGTACACTGACTGACCAAAATGATTGACCGGTGGGTTTTTGAGCATTTTTGGCCAACCAGACGATACTTTCGCATCAAACAAGATGTCCAATCCTTGAGAACGTCGAGGCCGACCTTTCCGCCTATTTGATGACATCAGAATTTTGTGATGTCCCATCGCTACGGCAGAAGGCAGGAAACCACATTTTTTCAACTTGTGCAGTGATTTTTTCTCGGAAAATCTGAATCACTCAGATTGTAGCCCTGGCATTTCTATTGAGTTCTGGAAGTCAAACTATGAAAAAATATACAGGTGAACAGGCACTATGGGGCCCGCAAAATGGCCAAAAATGGGCAAAACAGGCTCAAATCAGTAAGATAGGGCCAAAGTTGCCACTTTGCGGGCCCTATAGCGAGAAAGCCCCTGTATATTTTTTGATGGAATAACTTGTGAACGTTTTTAAAGACTGATGACTACAATCCCTATGATTCAGAGTTGTCCAAAAAAAATCTTTGCACCAGTTGAAAAATCATGCTTTCCCCGAACTGGTTGATGTGATGGCGCATCAACAGTTTTTGATCTCATCAATGGGGCAAAAACGTTCGTCTCGTGTTTCTCGACAATGAGATATTTTATTTTATGGAAAAGTATGGTGTGGTTGGCCAGAAATGCTCAAAAACCCACCGGTCAATCATTTTGGTCAGTCAGTGTACAACGGCATCTCCGAGTCACCACCGTCACAATCGATTGCTTTGCACTAGAAGCGGCCTGAACACTTCTTCGTCGGTGTTTCACATCCCATTCACCACACCGCGCGTTTCTGGCATCTGCTTCGTTTGGACCTTGAAGTAAGTGTATTAATCTCGAAAGACAGCCCTCGAATTTTCCTGCGAACGTACCCATGTCAATAAGGGTTGTTCACCGCGCGTTGTTAGATGTGGCAATAGAATTTACCAAAATCGAGGCTGCCCATCCTATGGACGCGTATGTCAGTCAAAAAATCTGGATGTACTGGAGCCAGACGTTCATGGATACTTACCGACAACTCATACTGTACTACTCGGTCTCGCCGAGGACCCTGATTTCTATGTGTTTTGATTAGCATTCCGCGACTTGATGCGTATCCACACGGGCCCGGGTGAGGTCGGTATGCAGTCGCAAAGGAAAGCGAGTGACAGGAAGTGGACAAGGCGAGCGTGATGATCGATCGGAACAAAGACCCGAGGCAAATAGATGTCAACTTTGAGACGCCGAAACGCCGATCTTGCGTCGATCCACACTTGCTTTCTTTCTTCCATCGGACTACTCAGTTACTTCCGCAACTTCGCACCCACAACTCCCTCTGCTCCAGTCGTCTGATGTTCTGACAGACGCTGTAACATCCTACCTTGCTCGTACCTCACGGGATATAAGTACAACTTTACAAGCTTGCGATTTGCAATTCCGGCGGGACATTCAGCTTGACCGCAGCATAAATATCGTGAAGTCTGAGTTGTCTCCCTGCTTTGATCAGTCAGAGACCCCCATCCCTTTTCCTCGTTACTCAGATTCCGGACTTCCAGTTCAGGGGTGCGCCTGTCCTCAATATCTCCCTATCGCCTGCTTACGAAACTGCGAAGTACGACTGTCAAACAAGGCAAATGCGTATCACGGAAGCCAGCTTGGTCGACGTTGCCACATTGTTGTTCTCTTAAATTGAAACCATCCGGTAAATTGAACAGAATTACGCCATCATAGTGCGATGTTTACCCGCCAGATAAATCGATGTCGAAAGGGCCCCACAATCAATAATCTATTTCTGTTTGATATTCGTCAAGAACTGACAAAATTACGTGGTACTTCGGCGGGATATCCGCGGTTCTTTTTCTCTAGCAAGTGGTGTTGGATAAATTTGAACTGCCTTGGTGGAAAATGTACGTGCGGGGCTCAAAAAGGTATCAATGTAAGCCGTTATTGTACCTCCCACTCAGTGTGAACGGTGTGGGGTGCTAGTTGCCGATGCGAATGACTCGGATTTCTTATTTTGCTCCAGACGCAATTTTGCTCAGCAGGTTTTCTTTTTGAACGCTGGTCTTCAGTTGCACACATGATACCTTCCA
Source organism: Mycena crocata (assembly GCA_029281795.1). NCBI lineage: Eukaryota > Fungi > Basidiomycota > Agaricomycetes > Agaricales > Mycenaceae > Mycena > Mycena crocata. The sequence continues at coordinate 30,559 of JARJCP010000199.1, forward strand.
TCCCAAACACAACAGAACACGACAATAGATTCTTCGATTTTTACTTGGCCCACGGAGGGCGGTCTGCTTCGGGAAGACTGCGAGACTCGCCCTCTTTAGGTTTCTTCCGCACGCGGAAAAATATGACGAATATGAGCAAGCAGATGGCTACGAACGTCCCGCCTGCGATCAGTCCCACCCCAGTTTTGCCAAGCTCGAAGGCGCTCTCCTGCACACGTCCGCGTTTGAGCGAATGGTTGCCGTGCGGCACTCAACTACCATGAGTTGTTGGGGATCTGGGTTGAGTTTTGCATAAAAATGCTCGGCATTCTTTAGGACCGGTTCGACGTAGCCGAACTTGGTCAGGGCGCGCGGTAAAGCTCCCGCGGGGAGAATGCCGCTACAAAGGAACAGAACGAGCGTGGATGTCAGCCTGATGGCGGGACAATTTCAATATATGGTACGGCGCATTGGTGCTGGACACTGACCACAGGAAAGGGCGGAAGAGGAAAGACGAAGAACCTGGCATCGGATCCCGAGTCTCCGTTTCGGCGGCCTGCATTATAAACCACGGCGTTTATAGAATGGTGTGATGTATATCGGCAGCTGGCAACGTTTGATGATCTGCTGCCGCGATTTAGTTGATGATCTACGTTCGCAATTTATTCATTGGCCAGCCAGCGGTTGTTGCAGATGATGTCCTCCGAGTTGACGTTCCTGGGAGAGAATGAAGTTAGAAACGCGCTTCGTTCCGGTGCGCGGGGACAGTTCGCCTTCTTTCAAGCGGGGAGTTGAAAAGACCAGAACCTGGCAAGGTAAATTGCCTCGGTTTCCGTTGCGAATGTGATGGACTACAACTTGAAGATAAATACGTTTTACTTCAGGGAGAACAGACATTCGTATGATCCTCATCCTGGCATCTCGCCCCTTGCTTTGCCAACCCAAATATACATTGGAAGCCTCGAATTCGCGAACCAGATGTTATGCATGGGGTTCTTCCGACTTCTGCTGAGCGCTAAAGGCACAATGGCAATGCTTGATGGGGCGGAATTCTTTGCTGCTGATTCTCGTATTTTCAGTTGTGAAGATGGTTTAGTAGAATCTTGCTTGTATGAAGATTGACTCAAGTTCTATCTGGGTAAGTAGTAAGTATCTCAACCCTTGAGAAACCTCTGGCATCGCAATTGACTTCATGATCTTAGTTGATTCAGAGGTGCGGCGTGCGGTTGAGCAGGATAAAAAAAATGCTTTGCAAAGTTGAAAGTTCGACGACGTCAAGCCGAAATGCCGTCGGCCGAATGATCCGGGTCTGGGCCTTGAGCACTGCCACCTCGACCAGCTCTGTCCTCCTGCCACCACCACTCGCTCGCCAGCTCCGCGGAAGCTGCCCACAAATCCTTGCTCTGCCCCTTTCCCAGCGATATTGAAGTTGAGGCGATGAGATTAGAAGATGGTCCGAAACGAACTGACTTAAAACGGCTCGGAACCACGCATGGACCTCAAGAATCAAGGTGGACCTTCGAATGGACCTTGGGCGCTATCTTTCTGAACCGGACGTAACCGACCAGTTTACATACGAGCGAACATACGAGCGACGCAAAAGGCTATCGTCTCACTCAAGGTGGCACGATTCTGGTTCGGATCTGAAATAAATAGCCCTGGACTATCTATATCTACGTCTGCTTCTGTTGAAACCGCTTTTATGGCTGCTTCTGTTCCAACATAACCACCTTCAGTCCTTCACCAACTAATGCATCCCACCCCAAATTCTGGATCACATTCCGATGCGGCCTCTCTTCTTGCGTCGACATCAATCCCGCTGCCGGCGTCGCCGTCGAATACAGTGGTACCAACACCGGCTGCACCAATCTCCCCAACGCCGGGGATGCGTACCATTCCGTGCTCAGGCTTGGACCTCCGCCCTCGATACCTGGTCATCACGCACGGTCTCATCATCAACGGACAATTAGAACCGACGATATTGAAAGAGACGCTTTCGGAACTAATCAGACAGAAGTTCCCGCGAGCGGGAGCGCGGATTGCTCAACGGAATGGCGTGCGTGTTCTTATATCTCATATTTTTGTCGCTATCCTGATACCTCTGCGACACAGATGTACGAGTTCCAAATCCCCCACACGTTCAGCGAAGAAACGCCACCCGTCGCATTTACCGTCGAAGAATATGCGGAGCAGTACCGCTCCCCGGCTCGCCCCGACCTGCCACACGATCTTCCAGATGGCTTGGTGGTCTCGCAGCCATCCATCCATCCGCGGCCTCCCGCTTTATCCGCCTACTTCCGCAGCAGTCAATGCCCGACAACGTTTGACCAATTTCTCGTGCCCAACACCCCAGCTCTTCACGTTCACGTCGCGGTGTTCACCAATCTTACGTTCATTGGTTTTACATCCTCGCACATCCTTCTGGACTCCCTCGGTCGGCGAACACTTCTCCACGCATGGACGCGCCTTCTCAACGGAGAATCCATCGACAATATCATCGGTATGGCATGGGATGCAGCGCCATTTGAGGCGTTCGTAACGCCGCTGGCCGTGGGCCCTCGGGATAGCTGGGTCACAGACGTTTCTGGCCCGCACCCGTCGCAGAATATTTCAAGCATTACGGAATCGGGACTTGCGCGAAAGCTCGTGCGTGTGCCCAAGACCTTCCTGGCGGATACCACACGCGAGATAAATGCGGACCTGAAGGTTCGCGGCTCCAGCGAGTGGGTAGGGAGCTCAGATGTGCTCCTGGCGTGGTGGTTGAAGGTCAGTGTGCAGTCTTCCGTGCCCATCGCGGCTGAACATTTACGTAATTTCAGACGGTCTACGGCAACCGCAGCGGAACGACCTCAATCGATATTCTCTATCCCGTGAATCTCCGCGACAGGCCCATATTCCCGGGCACCAAGACCATATCGGCGCCGTACATAAACAACGCCTATGTGGGAGTTCCCATTCCCCTCATTTCGATCAACGCGCTGCGCACAGAACCCGTCGCCGAAATCGCGCTCATCATACGCCGCGCCATCATCGCATTCAACGCCGATCCCGCCGGGCTCGCCGCGGACGTGCAGTGGCGCTGCTCCAACCCCTTGGCGTGTCCCGCTCCTCCACCCACAGGCATCGAATACACGGCTCAGACGAATTGCCGCAAGTCGCAATTCGGGATGCTGGATTTTTCTGGGGCGTGCGTCGGCAGCGGCGACAAGTCTGAATCCCTGAGCCGGAGCCACCAATCTGAATCCCGGCGCCGCGGCATGCCATGTTTTGTCGACGTAGAAATCATGAACGCAGCAGTCGCGGTCCCAACGGGGGTGGTAATGGCTGAAGACGAGGACGCTGTGTGGATGAGCCAGATAAGGCGCGTGGAGGATTGGGAGAGCATTCATCAGAGCGGCACCGTCGCGTTCGTTTGAAGATACTACCGTGTATCTTTTGATGTAGACGAGTTCGATTTGCGATGATTTGAATGAAGTGCGCAATAAATATTCACAGCCATCACGTGAAGTTTGAGAAGCAGACGCCGTGTAGATACAGCATCTTGGCTGCAAACAAGATCAAGACGGGTTTGAAACGAACAAGACACTAGAATGCTCGGAGATATCGAGTCCACTGGTAGCTCGTATCAAACTAAACGGGGTCTGAGCGCTAAAGAATGGCGCTGGCATCGTAAAGAAACTCGTCGTGTAACGCTAGAGCGTAAGTGTGTTTTCAAAAAACCCATAGTCAAGATGATATAGCAAGTACACACGATTTATGTCCGCCCAACGGCGTTTAGCAACGAAGGCCTCCGCACAGCTGGAAAAACCCGGTATGCGTACCGGTCTGCCAGTCCTTGAGAAAGTACGCACGACATACCACGACGCAACGCGGGTCCCGTACGATCTGCGGCCCAAGTGCAGCAGTACCCGCGATCTCCACCAGCGTCCCAGTGGGATTGAGGAAGATGAGGACTTTCAGGGACTTGCAAGTCTGGAGCAACCGCCCGCAGACCGGCATGAGCTCTCTGGAGCTGAACGCCAGATGCGTGAGTGCGCGAGACGCGCCCAGATCGTGGCGTGTTTGTGGTCGTCGTAGCTGGTCGTCCCGTGGAGGAATATCTCGAGGTGGGTTAGCTGCGAGAAGAACGCGTGGTGCGGGGGAGTTGGAAGAGCGGACGGGTGGAGGCGTGGAGGCGCTGCGGGCGCAGGGGTGCGAGCACTGGGCCCATGGCCACCGTGAGATTCTCGATAGTAGTTGAGCAGCAAAAGCCGTTGCTCGTTCGTGTGCAGGAAAAAAATTGTCGGCTGCTTGGTCGGCTGCGTCAGATTACTGCCTGAAATCGGGATATAGCCCCTCCGGAACCGGTACGCGGAGAGCCTGGAGCTCGTTGTCTTCCACAGACTTGGCCGGTTCGCATGAGTGGCAAGTAGACGGTCGCGATACAGCGTGACTTCTACACGGCTATCCCGCCCAGATCCCGCCAGATCTTTGAGTTCTACGGGTTTAGTCAGCGTTCACAGCAGAACCTTGATGCCAAAGATCAGGGTATGCCATGCGGAAGTTGGGAACGTCAATGTATCAGAAATCACCCACTCACTGCCGAGAAGGTGGATGCGAAAAAAAGCAAGAAAAAAAAGTCGAGAGAAGAAATGGAACCGGCTCTAGCCACACATACGCACACAAGAGCGATATCACGGGGAAGCCGATTACTTAATGTTGAACTTTCAATTTCTGCCGAAAATCGCTACCGTTGCTGCCGGAACGGAGGCAGATTGCCAAGGCGCTTCAGAGACGTCCATTTCAGGCTCTGCTTTACAACAGCGCCCGAAATTAACAAGCAATTTTGGAGTTCGAACCAGCCTCAAGTTTCAACAAGTCTGAAGATGTCAAGCAAATATGTGAGGTTACCGTAGGGCTTTGTTGAGGCACAGATAAATGATTTCTCTTATCAAAGTTATTTCTCGGGTGATTACCACGTGAATATCACTTTGTGGTAAGCCTACAATTCTAGTGGGGTGTGTTTACAGTCAATTCTGTCGACCATACGCCATGGACATGTTTCAAATCAAATCCTTGGAACAATCAGCTGATTTTGTTATATGCATGCCAGGCAGCTTCAGGTTCCAGTATATCGCCGACATGGTTGTATGCATCGAAACCCGCGTTGATACCGCAGTTAATTCAGGGCCGGAATCGAGTGCATACTAATCACTTAGTACGCATTCCAGAATCATAACTCCAACGCCGCTCCGAATTCACCGTGTGGATCTGTGCCTTCAGAGCCCGGAAGCGACCAACGAGCTTCCAAACGGCGGATATGAAATGCCTGCATGATGAATGGGCTCACCATCGGTGGAACGATGTTGTGTGCTGCCGCTTTCTATCTCCCCTTCTATTCCACTTTAAAGGAGTAACTCATCTCTGGCAAAACCGCCAATGGATTCCGCCGCCAGTAACTACCAAAATATCGATGCATGCTCGATCCCTGCGTCCAGCAGCTCTCCGCCACCTACATTTGTCCCGCCACCGTCTGGAATGCGAACCATCTTGTGTTCAGGCCTTGACGTCCGGCCTCGTTACATAGTTGTCACCCACGGGCTCATCGTTTACGCACCCCTCGACGCGGGCAAGCTCGAAGAGACTCTTTCACGGCTGATCATTGAAAAACTCCCCAGGGCAGGGGCACGGATTGCTGAACGGAATGGGGTGCGTCGGCTCTTACCATTTTTTGGGTTTTATTTTCACTTATTCCGAGCTGGAAAGATGTATGAATACCAGATACCCCACACGTTTAACGCAGAGACCCCTCCCGTTGCGTTTACTGCTACCAAATATGCCGAGGCGTACTGCTCACACACTCGCCCCGACCTGCCAAATTATCTTCCGGACGATTTGGACATCTCGCAGCCCTCCATCCACGCACTGCCCGATTTGTCTGGCTACTTTCGAAGCGGCTGCTGCCCGACGTCGTTTGACGCCTTTCTCGCGCCTAACACCCCGGGGCTCCACGTCCAAGTGACAATCTTCGCCGATCTCACGTTTATCGGCTTCACTTCCTCGCACATTCTCCTCGATTCTCTTGGCCGGAGGACGCTCCTCCACGCATGGACGCGGCTTATCAACGGAGAATCCTTCGATGATATTCCAGGTATGGCATGGGATGCATCGCCGTTCAACGCTCCCGAGGAGCTCCCCGCCGTGGCTCCTCGGGAGGGTTTGGCCATTGACGCGTGGCCCGCGAAGGCATCGCAGAATGCGAATCCCGCGGACCCGAAGCCCGCGCGGAAGCTTGTGCGCATGCCTAAGGTCTTCTTGGAGAACTTAAAGCTCCAAATTAATGCCGAGCTGCAGCTTGAGGGGTCTAGCGAGTGGGTCGGGAGCTCGGACGTGCTTCTGGCATGGTGGTTGAAGGTCCGTCTGGGCTGCCTCCGTTTTTTTAAAACCTCTACTGAATCGGGTCACTATCCGTCACCAGATAGCACACGGTAACCGCAACTCAAGGGACATGAGGCCTATCAGCGTCCTTTATCCTGTGGACCTACGTGACAAGCCCATCTTTCCTGGCGGACCATCGTCACCCACCTGCGGTATTAACACTCCGTACATCAACAATGCCTATTTCGGGGTTCCGATCCCGCTAATCCCCAGAACTGCCCTGCGCACAGACTCCCTCATGGAAACGGCGCTCATCATCCGGCGTGCGATCATTGCGTTCGACGCGAATCCCGACGGACTCGCGGTGGATGTACACCGGCGGTGTTCTCACCTCTTCGCGCCACTCGACACTCTTCCGGATCCTCTGGACATCGAGTTCACAGCACAGAGCAATTGCCGCAAGTCACAATTTGCCGAGATGGATTTCTCGGGGGCGCGCGCTGTAGAATCTCCCGCGGCGTGTCCAGAGGAATTTCCCGAGTCGGGAACCGATGCCAGCAAACGGCCTCGGTGTTTCGTTGACCTAGAGTTGATGCACACAGGGGTCAACACGATAGGCGTAGTAATGGCCGAGGATGAGGATGCTGTTTGGATGAGCCAGATCAGAGGTGTAGATGATTGGGAGAGAATTCGCCAGAGCGGGGATGTCGTGTTTGTTTGAACGTACATGTATACACGAATTACTCTCGCCGCAGGTTGTATTAATACTGACAATTAATGTGTTTCGGAGACGTGTGCACCTTGAGCGAATTCCAACGTAGACTGAGTATGCATGCTGACGAAATGAGTGAGATCGTGGTCGATTGTGACTGGAATGCGAGCCAGGACTCCCGTCTGTATGCAAACAGATGGAATGGGAATAATATGCTTGGGGACATCAAAAATTCCAACCGCTGCTCTTGCTTCCATTCGCACCCGCTTCTTGGGCCAAACTTCGCTATGCATGCAGACCTAAACGATCTCATCGGATCAACAATTTCAATCCTGACGGATGACCAGCGATGCGATTTTCGTCCCGCTGGACCTGCGTGGGGTATATAATGAGCAAGCGCACACAGCAAAAGAGGAAAGCGGGCAAGAATGTGTTCTGAAAAGAAAAGGAAAACGCACATCTGCGTCCAAGTGCTTCGATGACGCCTCCAGATCTGACGGTGGCCAAAATCGACCATGCGCAGGGACGGCAGCCGACGGTCAAGTGCTAGCACCACGCGGTGGTAGTCCCCCAGTGTGAGCGGTTTACTATCGCGGCGGGTGGGCCAGAGTTTTTCGAAGCTTAGAGTCTCGAGGGACGGCGGAAAAGTCACGATGTTGGCACATATGCAATCCATGAATTCCTGCGATGCCCAGATGAGATTGTATTTAACGATGAGAATGGAGAGCTGAAATTCACTATGAACGTTTTTGGCTCGTAGACGGGGCGTGCGGAGGGGAGGTCTACGGGCGCGGAGACGAGCCCGCCGGTGGCTTAATGGGAGCGTGACATTAGATGTGTAACGATAAAGAACGGCAGTCACGAACTATACAAATAACCAGGTGCTAGGATTTCGGGGATGGGAATCGGCTCGCTTTCGCTTTCGCCTTCGTCGTCGGAGTCGTTATCCACGATCAGGAAGGATTCATCGTCGCTCCTGGCTGCCAAACTCTGGACATCGGACAAATCAACGGTGCGCTCGTCCACACTGGGATCATCCGAATCTTCCTCGTCTCCATGGAAATCCCCGCCACCGTCAGAGTCGTCATCCGGAGCGAGGTCGGCAGGCAAGGGCCGGGGCGGGCGCGGGGGTTCTTTGAGCGCCAGAGAAAGTTGTTGGAGATCCGGCCATTGCCTCGCGATACACTTGATTATCTTCCTAGCACCCTCCGTCGGTGCTATCGTCGAGAGTATACGGACGCCGGTGGAGGAAAGTGCGACGTTGGTTAGGTCGTTGATGATTTCTGTCGCAACAGCCTTGTGTTCATCGGTGAAACCACTGGCCCCGATCAACTCTAGGATCGACACAGGCCGGTCGGATATGAAAAACGCGGCAAGGATGCGAGGCCCCTTGTATGCTTCAAGCCGGGGCATCGCCGTCGTTGCCAGACGGCCTTGGGGGTGCGCAGAGAGTGAAGAATGCGATATTTCGAGTCGTTTGAGGGTTGAACATCCTGGCAAGAGCGCGAGGAAAACGGGGAGAAGTGAATCCGACAAGTGGATGGAGATGGTGAGTAGATTGGGGGCTATCTTTGAGTCATCGCTGAGCGCAGATAGAAGCGCTCGGGTATGATTGTCGCCATTGAGGCTGAGGGATTTTAACGTCTCATGCGAGACCAAGTTAAACCGTCCAGTTGGATCTTCATCGTGAGGATGATAGTACGACAGCCTTCCCCATGTCAAGTCCTGGATCTGTAACACCGGCCCAGATGGGCTGTGCACATCGCATGAAATCAGCTCCAGCGTCTGGAGACGCGGTAAAGTAGCCAGCGCTTCGCGCATCGGGGCATCGAGGATGATATCCTCTGGTGTAGGGAACGGAGATTCCGGTGGCTACCGAGGGTAGCGACAAAAATATGCACAACCTTGCGATAATTTTCGTCTACCAAGCCGATGTTGACGATGCTCGGGTGGCTGTCGATGAGAGCTGGAAAGCTGAAGCTTCCACCGAAATGCCACGAGCGGACGGAAGAGACGTGAGGGCTGCCCGCCATTTTCCGAATCCGGACGCCAGAAAGGTGCAGCTTGTAAACGACCCAGGTCCAGATGTTTCGGTGAATGCTCCCTGAGCTAGGAGCTTCGAATTGTTGGTGTTCGAAGAGAATGGGCTGGCAAATGTCACGGAAATAGCGACATACCAGTACTAGCCGTCGGAGGTCCTTGGATGAAGCTTGGGACCAGCACCGGACCCAAACCTCGGTAGCAACGTCGGCACAATAGTCAACCGGTGGCTTTTCCATCGAACTTGCCGGCAGGAAGGTGGTGGCAAGAAGCAGGAAAAACACGGCAACGGATGGCCGTGCGATGGCGTGATCTCGGCCGAATGATCCGATCCGACCTGCACCACAAAAAGTTCAACGTCTATGAGTACTTCATTCATCATCTCAGCCCTCTTTCAGATTTCGAGGGAAAAATGAACAGCAATACCATTCCTCGAAATTGCCAGATGATAAATCGCAGCATCGGGAAACCAAGAAACATAAATTGCCTGGTTATACCGGGTAGCAAAGCTCGCGGCTACGGGAGATTTTAAATTCACGGATCCGGAGATTAATCCGAAAGCTCGCACTTATATTTCGGCGCTACTCCCCTTGAGGACCGGAACGGATTGGCAGTGGTGGATTTGCAGTAGTGTGCGGCGCTCAAGTAATTACTCCCTGAGAAAAATATCTCGGACATGTTCTTAATGCAAAGTATCAGGTTGGAAAAGTCAAACAAAATGGGTTATATTCGCGACATTAAACACGACATAGAGCCCGGACGTAGAAAGTACAGCAAACAAAAACGAGAACATCGTGCCGGGAATTTCGGAACTGGAATCTTTCATCTGTACACGCTCAGAGGGTGATGGGGATGCAGTTAATGGCGATGAGGCCACCTGAGAAAATAATAGAAATGTCAGTGCGAAGTCGTGGAAGAGGTACAAAAGTGACAGACCCCACTCCTTGTCGGGGGCATCACAGGTGACAGTGGTTCCTCCACTGCAAAAGTGGGTCAATCGAAGTTCAAAGATAGGATTGAAGGCCAACATACCAGTTGTTGCCGATGACGGTGATGGGGGAGCAGCTCAAACCAATGGGAACATCGAGGCCGCTGAGGTCGAGGCCGAGAACCGCGGCGACGGCCGAGACAGCGCTGCTGGTGGGGGACTCAACGCTGCTGCAGCACTGAGGCGAACTCGGAGGCGTCACGGGGGGAGTGGTGGTCGGGATGGCGGCAGCAAGGGTCTAAACAATCATTCAATGAGTAAGAGCTGCATGAGGATGTTCGAGAAAACATACAACGAGAACGGAAGTGACAACGACGGAGAGCTTAGAGAACATGTTTGTTTAGAGAGCTTGAACGACGAGTGAGGTGTTCGAGTGAGGATTTGAGACAAACGAGGGTGGCCTTTTATATGTTTTGCGTCGCTAGGTTCCCGCGATTGACGAGGAACGATGACGCTGGAATAATAATGATGGAAGTGTGCTCTGTACGGCAAGAAAATGTTGAAGTGGAGCGGTGGAGCCTTTCAAGTTTCCGCAAGAAAGGACTTCGACATGTCGGGGCAGCTGGGGACAGAAACTGAATTAATGACGAGCGAGAAAGAATATACTTCCGACTCTTGTACCCAAGAGAAGTCCTGGAGGTGAAAGGATCTGTGGAGAATCAAACTTTGACGTGATATACGCCTCAAGTGCTATGTACGCCACGAACCTCCAGTAAACATGAGTTTGCAGCAAGGCAGCGGAAAGTGAACTCGCACGATCCGCAAAACTAAGCAGTGCGCGGTGTGTGGAGCAACTTGGCCGTAAAATGGTTATGTGATGAATCTTTCGCATCTCGCTCGTCAAATTCAGCCGGTGAGTCAAGGACTGGTTGATTCGAATCTCGGAGTCGAAAAGTGTGGCACAAAAAGTCCATACAAAGTTCAGTTGCCTCATCCAGCTTCCGACGTCATTCATCATGTTTAATTCAGTAGACTGGATCATACCTGCATGCGGTGCGGGGAAAGAGCGCTTCTTGGCAAATCTAAAAGTGGCTCAGTCGTCCCCACGTCATGCCGTGTCGCGAGGCCTCAATAAACCCTGGGCTGGATCCAGACCTGGCCAGGAAGTCTCAAAATACCCCGTCTTCCAACGATTGGATGATAATGTGAAACATGTGGTTTCTTGGGAAGAGGATACGATTGGCGGGTCGAGAGGTCCTAGAGAGGCGAGACACTTCCCCGGAAGACGGCTGCCCAAAAGGACTAGTGGTGCGAAACATATCGACAGGTTGGTTCCTCGGAAATGAAGAAGTGTGGTGGATATCCGACACAACCGAGGAGCCAAACAATTCCCCCAAAAAGCAGGGCTGCGACCACACCATATTCCGAGGGCCTCTTCGGAGGGCCGTTTCTCGACACACGTCACGATGGAACGTACCATATCGGGGCACGTATGCGAGGCCGATGTCTCCTCGCAGGATCGCCCGAATAAATGCCGTGTCAGGTTACGTCGGTGGCGGTAGCCAGTGAATTTCCGGGTAATACATGAGCGCGTACCAAGTGTCACGAGCTAGTGCAACTCCACCACTTCATCCCCGTCCTCTTCTGACAACACACGGATTCTCTCCCCATATTCATCAGGCTCCAAGCCTCCCTGAGACAATATATCAACCAACTCTGACAAGCCATCCCACAGCTTCGAGCTATTCGATCGCAACGGGAAAATCAAATACCCAGCCGGCACGAGCACAACAGTAAACTGTACGCAGCCTGGATTGCTGCCCAGGCGATCTATGTGATCGGCCCACCGTGCCTGCGCCATCTTAGCTCTGAGCCCGGTCCCGCATGGGATCAGGGCAGGTAGATCGACCACTCGGCGGACGTTTACCTTAAGGTCACCCGAGCTGTAGTCGAATTCATGGTAAACTGGCTCCGTGTACTGATGCAACAGGGTGGACTTGAGCATGAGAATATGGCGCTTTTGCTTTTGGTAGTCACGGTCCAGTAGGAATCGCATAAATGCTTTATTCTTGGAGGATAGTTCGAATTCGTCGTCGCCTGACGTCGGAACTTGAAATATGATAATTAGGAGGTCTCGCATCTGCGAAGGGGAGCTTAGAACGAACCTCCCAACTTCCTGCACAGTTTTTTGTGTCCGCCCAATTCCCAGTCGGTGATCTGACATGACAGTGAGCAATAATAGCGACTTCGACATTGGGTACACCGTTGGAAATCGCTCTTTGATGACATGCGATTGCACTGACAACTACTTAGCAACCACCTACATGCAGATGAAACAAAAGGACGAACCTGCATGTTGTCGCAGAATTTCCGTGACATAGATTTCTGTGAATCAAACTGAACCTTCAAGGCCAATCTCTCCGTGGCCCGTCGATTGAAGTCCGACCACGCCGTCCAAATGCCCGTATGCAGCAGTGGAGTGAGGTCCATGCCGATCGTTTCCAACGCTCGATCGACTTGGCTTAGTAGGACCGAACAGAATATGAGGTACCCCGATAACTGCCTGAGAGTAGTAGGTAATATCCCAGCGAGAGGATGTTTACCCGAACCGCCCATATTATCGATTCGGCATCGGAAGATGGCGAGGATAAGGCCTGCGCGAAGTGCTTCCAATATATACGGCAGGTCGGGATCCACCTGTACGAGTCTGGAGAGCATGAGAAAACAGTTACAGTCTGAGGATCTCGTTAGTCGGTCATGTTTTTAAAATTCTGGTGACTGGTGCTGCGCAGTTAGGAGCTTGGTGAGCGCTTTTGTGAGGCCATGGAGAGCAAGGAGTTCCGCCATGTTACTTCGGGCGACGATTTCCGAGACGAAAAACAAGGATTCGATGTGATTTACTCCCGGAATAGCGCCCGCGCAGACCTCAACGGTCACGACATCCACCCATTTGACGATCAGGCATGCCAGGTCGACGAGTTCGCCACCAGCGCCATGAATTATCTCTGTAAAGTTGGATTCCTCCTCAGGGCGCATGAAAAAGTGAAGCAGACTGCCGAGACAGTCTGCCGCCTCGCTTGACAGCGCAGCATATCCGCGCGACCAGATCCGAATAACGAGACACCGCACACCTGAGGTGGTATCGACAAGGGGATCTAGTTGCCTTGGGTCCAGCCAGAAGACGAATTTGTGCAGTAACAACAGATGGAGGGCGCAAACCTCGAGCACATCATGTTCGCCTTCCGCAAGGGATGTGAGATGCCGATCCCCGAATTGCATGCACGGCCAGAGACGCCGCCAGAGATCCGGAATCGCGGCTTGAGGAAAGGAGTCCCGGTCAAGAAGTAACTCTAAAATCCCCATCGCGCAGCGGGCTCGAGTGTGGAAAAATGAATAGACATCGTACACGTCGATGTCGCTCATCAACTGCTTGTGATCAGGGAATGGACGTCGGGGTTCGAGAAGGTGGTAGATAACAGGAAGAAAAAAGAACTGGATCCGAGGGATCGTTTTGCCCGGCGATGGTGTAGTCTCGAATGAAGGTGATGTCGCGGGTCCATTCGTCTCGAAACGCCTCGTGACAAGCTCCAAACGCAATCGTCTTGGTGAAGGAAACAATAGCATGCTTCGTTCATATCCAGGGGAAGGAGACTTACGCGTAGAGTCTGAGGGAGCATAGACAGGCTCGCAAGCTCCAGCGATGCGTGTGGCATGATGGTGGGAGCAAGGTGGGAAAATCTTGAAAACGTCTCCAGGTCTAGGCCTTGCGATCGGAGCATTCGGCCGAAGAGGTTTCGGCTTTTTGATTTGAACTTGGAGAAATCCAGGATGCAAACTTTTTGAAATAAGTAAATGTTTGCTGAATACCTACATCAAATCCCGGGAGGTGGATAGCTCTCCTGTACCCTGTTGGCTGAGGCTTTATTGTTGCCAGGCGGTTCGTAGTTTCAGTCAGTGCCTCGGCCACATTGGTCCTCTGCTGGTTACTGCCAGAGTCTGCTATAATTGTAGGCACTCAAAGTAGGACTGTTCGGCCACTGGAGCTTGAGATTTTTAAGTTTGAATTGAATTTGTACAGGGTAAGGTCATCCACCTATCCACCTAGACGCATTGTTATTTCTGCCTGCACCTGTCAATTTTGGGATGTAATATAACCAACCTTTGGAACAACCGACGTATACACATTCCCAGATTTGCTGGGTCGTTGCGTTTTAGAAGACACGGATGCCTTCCTTACACTGATTTCCGGACACTGGCAGGTGTGCTGACCCAACAAGGCATAGCGCGGCGGAACATAATAAATAATAGGAGAAGACTACTGAGCAATGGAAGCCCTGCAAAGATACTTCGACTACTTATACTTGGTACCCTACCTAGTGTTTATGGGTAGTTTGACTTTCAATACCATCATCCCAAGCCGTCACGGTGCTGCCCGTGGGTCCAGGATTGAATTTGACCGGTCCACTCTGTGTCTGCTCCGATGGATGGGCGACGAGGTGGGACATTGTAATCAACTCGCCGGTGTGCATCTCGTTACGGACTGTCTCGCGGCTGTTCAACCTGGAAACGAATATATCAGCTACAGTAGATGCAAAGAATTGCGCGAGGGCAGAATTACTGACGTCGACATAAATGAGCACGAATACACTTTACATTGTCAGGACGCCTTCATGCATCCAGAAAAAAGTACGAGCTCACATCGGACAATGAGGTTGTAAAAAAGTGAATATAGGAGGGTCGAGCTCTCTGTGATCCACTGGAGTCAAGATGTTATTAAGCGCTGGTGAGGTGGGAGTCTTAACACGCACCATGGCCATACATACGGCGTTGAATATACTGTACGATGATAAATATGTCAACTTTCCATCATGTTGATCAGGGTCATGCCGCACCTAGTGAGCAGACCTGAGCTTGGGAATCAGCCGGAGTCGAGTGGTTCGCTGGAATATAATTGAACAACCCACAGGTATTTAACGCATAGGTAATTAGCAAGTTGATTGCACGGTGGGTCCTAGCGTCTTGGTCAGTGACGATATGGACGGGAGTATTTCTGGGGTCCACACCCCTTGAATCCCGCGTTCCCTCGATGCAGGTAATAAATTAGGCCAAACGCAATGAATGCATCGCATGCAATCGCCGTCGCCAGCGAGACGAGACTCCACACCTGCAATGTGTAAGCTTGCAGGTACAGGGGGAATATGGAAGGGTGTCCACTGACTTCCAAGATTCCAGCTTGTGAGAACTCCTTAGCCGAAACACTGTTTATACGCACATGAGCGGGTATAAATCAATGAACTTCCCGGATAACCTACTCGCTGACATAGGTGAACCCTTCGAGAAACATCTTCAAACGAATAAGCCGGAAACTTCTGCGAGGAACCTACCGATCGACGTCGCTGGTGTGAATATTCCTCATAAACAGAGATGTGCACATCAGAAGGTGGAGATACGCACCTGTCTTCGCCAGGCAGAAAATACCCTTTATCAACGTAGAGGCTTAATTGAGAGCCATGCTTGGATGAAGTGGACGTACGATGACAAAGGGAAATATAAGCTTTCTGCCAGAAACTGGGATAGAGTGAGAAAGGGATCGTGGACAGCCATACATACGTACGGTTGAAAAGCCGCCAAGCAAAGAACCTCGAAGTACATGAGGCGCTTGGAGTAAGTAATAATCTAGAACTTACATTTCGACCAGAACGGCGAGAAGACCCTGTGAATGTATTAAATTGTGCATTGCAGAGAAAGTGGGAAGTACACACCCCTAGGACAGCCTGGTACTATGGTAACTAGACACTCAGTGAAAGGACACGTGGCTTCATTGTGGACATACGGAAAGTGACCTGTTGCGTATAACCAATTAGCATCGCCAAAAAACAGTCATGTCATCGGCAGGCAGACCAGTGGTTACGCTGAAGCACGATATAGTCGCCGAAGTTGGTTATAGTGTAGTGGTACATTGCCACTACCAAAAGCGACCATTCGACCGTGTCCATGATCCTGGATGCATGCATGAATGAAGAGCGATCCAGTATGCTGGAGTGTACCGACATGAGACCGGCAACCTGAAAATCCATTGTCAGTGTTGCTCCTAAACGAGGACGAATGCATACGAATAGTTTTAAAGCAAGACTATCGCGGCTGCAGTACTTGGTGTAGTACAGGAACACCTGAAGGCAAGTAATGCCGTAGATGCTGGTCCTCGGTAAGTATCTATACTCAAGACGAGTGGAAAGGAGTACATCGTGGAGAGAGCCAATCCAATGAGGTCCACACCAAGCACTTTGTCGACGGGGAATAGGGCAGGCATGGCCTGGTACCAGATTGCGTTCAAGCCGCGGGAGATATGAAGACCTCAATTAAGTATGACCTCCTAGAGCGAAATAGAGCAAAACCGGCCGTTCTGGCCCCGCAATCGGTGACAGAGATGGTGGGAAGACCATTGGATACCTCATTCTTTCAGCCACATTTCCTTTTGTGTTCGAATTGAATTGCTGGGAATGTCGACACCGGCCTGGCCATCCCGATCTAAATCCAACCATCACTCTTCTTGACTTTCTCTCACGCGTGAGACAAACCGCCGATGGGAACTCTGATGACCCGCGTTCAAAGGCTGAGAACGAGTCGACTAGCATGTATGAGTATTCGATCAATTCCATTTGAGGATACTCAATCGTTATCAGTAAACGTTAGACACACCCTAGATATTTTTGCTTGGCGCGAAACTTGGATCCGCATCTTGTGGTGCTTGATTGGCAGATGTCGAATCCCAGCAGTCTAGCTGCCCTGATACATTTTTGTCAATAGTTCTATTCATCAAAACAGATCAGCTTGGTGTGGCTTAGTCTCCCATAGAGACTCCACGAGTTTTGAAGACAATCGACAACATCCTGATATGGAGTGTGGCTGGTGTCCTGCGACTGCGGCCTATGCACACGGTAGTAAGTCTCGTCCAAACGATCCACGCGGAGGCGCCGCGGCAAGATTTCACGATGTACTTTGGTGTCATATATTGCAACTGTCGCTGGCATCGAAGCGCACTATTAAAAGCGTGCTATTTATGTATATAACTTTCCCACGGTTCACCTTTTGGCGCGGCGCCGAGCCGAGCCGCCGTGGTCAAGACATCGAGTCGATATTATGAAATTATCAAGGATTGAGAACCTAATATGATTTCAATCGAGCGGTGGATGACTTCTCGGTTCGTTCTCGTGGATGCTCCGCAGATCCATAGTTTCCCACACACCCCCTCCGAGGCAATTCTCCTGCCACATGCGTTGTATCAGATCCCCTGCTGTGGGGTGTGAGCGTCAAGACTGAGTTGTTCATCATCCTGGAATGGCGTGCGGACAGTGAGAACAAATTGGCGATGGGATCGCTGAACGCAGTCCTGAGCTCTCCAACAAACATTGCAGACATTCCAACAACATCATTCTTGCGACTGCGGTTCCGCGATGTATCGCAATTGAACTGGATCCTTATGCGGAATATTGATCCAAAATTGGCACACATTATCGATGATCAACCCTGTGAGTGAACGGATTCTCGAATTTCTACTCAGATAATGTTGCTCCTATGTGACTCGACCATTGGTGTAGATAATGGTATTCCCACGCTCTGCGATGCTCTCTCCCCACGACAAGTGCCACCGATAATCATCGCACAAGTTACCGATATTGATCCTTGGGCAATATATTAACTTCCATTCAGGATCTCATCACAAAGAAGTGATTCAGCCCCCGCATAGAAGCGACTCAACACCCAATAGCCTTTGGGGATCCTGCTTCCATAAGCGCCAAAACAAATTGAGGTGTTGGTATCCAGCACCGTGCACTGTTGCGGGTTCATCTTCACCCGCCTTCTAACTCCCCAACTTGATGAACTTTGGCATCCACAGCATTATGATCGAGATGGAATGCCTCCCGCAGTATCCAGTGTGACTTTAATAAGGACTCATTGTGAACCTCCGTTCGCAATGGCCACTGTCGGCGAAGATCAACTCCTCAAGTATGCAGAAAGAGTTGAGGGAAAAGTAGTTGTGCTCACTGGCGAGTTCGAGGATTACCCTTGCTGCGGCGCTTCTGCTAATGAGGACCTAGGCGGCGGAAATGGAATAGGTCGCCAAACCGCCGTTTTATTCGCGCAGTACGGGTACGTACCAGCCGCCAGCCATTTCCCCAGACGTTGATTCTCAACTAAAGTGCCAAGATTGTGATTGGTGATATCAACGGTGACGCTGCTAGCAAGGTGGTTGAAGACATTCGTGCGTTGGGAGGGCACGTATTTCAAAATAGGACATCGCAGAAACACGACTTACGTCGTCCATCAGTAATGCCGCGCACATTCAGTGCAACGTTCTCCGGTGGGACGATCAAGTAGCCTTGTTTGAATCCGCTGTTTCGCACTTCGGTTCAGTTGATGTCGTGGTACGAATTAATGCTACCGATTCATTTGTATCCGCACTGACTTGCTAATTAGATTCCCTGTGCCGGGTTAACCGAGCGTGGTATGGCTTGCGCCGGTATCTTGGCGTACAAGGACGGCAAACCCCTCCCTCCCAATATGTCAACGCTGGAGGTTAATCTCTTTGGCGTACTTCACAGTAAGCATAAAGATAACACATGAATATTGTTGGACTTGACAATATCTTCTTTTCGTCAGCTGTTCACCTAGGATTGAATTATCTAAGGAGCACGCGTACAGGCTCCGACCAGTGGAAAGCTCTCATCTTGATGGGGTCAATGGGTAAGTGATTGGTATCCATTGGTTCATTGCTAAAATCGTATTAGCATCTTGGGAGGCAATCCCTATTACGCCCATGTACACCTGTTCGAAGTTTGCAGTCCGGGGTTTAATGCGCTCGCTTTATCCACTGGTAAAACACGATGGTATCAGAATCGGATGCGTAGACCCCATCTGGGCAGGTCTGGCCTAATTAATTCATCCTACTAGGGCTATCCTCTCACTATGCTCTTGCAGATACACCACTCCTATCGACCACAGCGCGACTCGTGCTCACGGGCACAGAGCTGGTCCCAGTCAGTCGCATCGCGAAAACCGTTCTCTACGCAACAACCGACCCCGACGCAACAACCAGCGGATGTTCATGGCTTCTGCCTGACAACGGCCCAGTCCTGCGGCTAGAGAAGGAAACCATCCAGGCAGGCACATATCCATTGATTAATCGTCGAATTGAGAACATCAAAATGTACCTTCTCACTTCAACTCCTTGACGCCACGATTTACTATTGTCTTCCCCAGATTCACAAGGGATGCAACATTGACCACCAGGCGTATTCGTGCTAATTTGGGAAAGGTGATCGCCGTCGTGGGGCTGGCGGGGACTGCTCTGGTTGCTTTGAAATTCAATGGCTTGGTCTGATGTGTTGAATGCGATGTACTCTTCAAACCGAAATCTTTATGTCCATACCATAGGATTGCTGATTACGAGTTAAAAAAGGCCCTACATGTTCTGGGGTACCGGTTTTTGGTGTAGTACAGCTTGTTCCGCTAACGCCGTAACCAGATACTAATTCCAATCCAGTCGAACGGAATTCCGACTTCTAGAGTGGCGATCACTGCGCAGTGAAACTGTAGATATAGGACCTTTGGTTCCAATTAAAAGAATTCGGAGTAATTAACTTTGAAGAAGTAAGAAAGGAAAGAAAATCAACGTTCAATTGACCAAGTTACGCCGCGGTGCTCTTCATTCCCTCCTCCTGAAGTTTGACCCACGCTGGGCGGGACACAACTTCAGTCCACCACCTGGAAAGCAGGGAAACAAAATCAATAAACTCGTCCTGCATTGAAGTCTGGATAAACACGGACCGGGCGACATGCGGCTTCCTCATCATAATATCGATACCGGCCGAGGCGAGGAAGTGTGCATGGAAAAGGTGGAACGTATCTACGAGGGTGAATTCCTGATGCACGTACATGTACGTCAATGGTGGGTTAGCCGCAGAAGCTACTCTGAGAGGCTCACATTGCCCGCGAGAAACTTCTGTCGTCCGAGGATGGTGTCGTACACGTCGAGAGTCGCGGAGAGCTGGGATATAGCGCTTGAGAGAAGGGCCTGGTCAACAGGCAGGCCGTTGTGACTGAATGCGCAGCCCTCGATCAACACAAATGTTCATCGGGGTTTCAGGCGGGGGCACTCACGGTTTTCCCAACGCTTCGACGACAATTTTGAAGGCCTGAAAGTGGAAGTTCGCGAACTCGACGGAGGCGGCCTGTTCGAAGAGTGCCCTTTCCTGCAGCGAGGTGGGGACAAGACGCGGGCCTTGTCCTGGGTATTTCTCAACCAGATACCGACAGATGGCGCGGCTCTCGTAGAGGATGAATCCATCGTCGTCCTTGGGGACCATGCATTACCAGGATGTGAGGGCGGAAACGGTGGGGGAACTTACGATGACAGGGACTTGACCGAACGGCTGCTTTGCCAGGAATTCAGGCGTCTTGCTGCCCCCATTCACCATGTCAATTGGGATGAACTCGAAGGGAATCTGTTTTTCGGCAAGGACCAGCGCGACAACTGCGCCACCTCCGGCCACATTTGGTCCTCCAGGAAGTTTGGAAACCTGAGTTATTTTCGGCGATGCGTAGAGCTTGATAACCATGATAAAATCCGCAGGCAGGGATTGCTGATTTCGATATCTGTCTCAACGCCGGGAATTATAGATGATTCCTTCCGTAGATGATGTTATCTTTGAGATGTTAATCCAACAGATTCTAAACCGCTGATTCAGTTCAGATTGTGCTGAGTGAGCCTTACAAAGCTCCTTGCTAATCGTGTGACGAGTTCCTGTTGAACGGCGTTACGACTCCACCAGCTTTAAAGAGCCCTAAAGTCGCAGCGCTGAAATGGAAGTGGGACTAATGTCGCGCCCTTCCGGGAGCAGCGAAGGTGGAGGCCGATCGCGACCAAGGTCCGCTCATCGCGAGGAAAATATCCGGAACAGAACGTTACTAAAACGGCATTTCCTGAAAGCGGACACTCCGATGATTCCGGAAGTGCGGGACGCCCCGCTACAGTGTAAAGCATAGATCGATATCAATACGAACTCACAGAATTGCAGACCGCACCGTAGATGTCGATACATGTCCAGCGAAATCGGACTAATATTTATGTCAAGGGCCATATGTGCAGGGCATTTATTCCGTCCACCCAATTATTCCGCCCCGCTGCTGACTCCTTCCTCATGCAGTCTTACCCAAGCTGGTCTGGAAATAATCTCGTTCCACCATCTGGGAGGCGGTTAGTATAGCTCGTCGGTAGGAAGAAGTAAATATATGTGTATATGTACGCACCGCGCGACATTTGGCCTGCTCCGAGTCGTCATGATTTCGATGCCCGCTGGCGCCAGGAACGTTGCGAATGCGAGATGGAACAGATCCACCAAAGTAAGATCCTTGCATCCAGATCAGCGAGTTCTGCGCACAAAGAAGGTGTGCTGACTGCCACTCACATCGCCTGCAAGGAATCTCTGCTTTCTCAGAATTCCATCGTACACGTCGAGCGTAGCGGAGAGCCCGGAGATGGCCTCGGCGAGGACAGTTTGATCGACAGGCAGACCGCGGGCACTGGACATTATCGGGTCAACACTGCACAAGTCATAATTTCGACGTTTGTGCCCACGGTTTGCCTAGAGCCTCTCTGGCTGTCTTCTGCACATGCGGATAGAAGTTGGCGAACTCGACTGACGCGGCCTGCTCGAACACCGCCTTCCCCCTTAGATCGGTGGGAAGAAGTCTTGGACCTTGTTCCGCGTACTTCTCTGCCAGGTAGCGGCAGATTGCGCGGCTTTCGTAGAGCATGAACCCGTTGTCGTCCTAGGATGAGCATTAATATTCCACATAGGGATCCAGTGTGAGGAAGGAAGTGAGCGAGCTCACAATCACAGGAACTTCACCAAACGGTTGCATAACGAGGAATTCGGGTTTTGTGTTCGCCTTATTGGCCACATCGACTGGGATGAACTCAAACGGTATCTGCTTTTCTGCCAGAACCAACGCGACGATCGCGGTACCTCCGCCAATATTCGGTGAGCCAGGTACTTTGAGAACTGTGGGCCTCGGCGCTGCGTAAAGTTTCAGAACCATAGTGGGTCTAAGGGGGGATTTAGGTGACGAGAAAGAAATTCAATGAAAGAGAGCTCCTTATACTGCCTCTCCACCGGATACCTTACCGCTTGACGTGATTCATCCGACGTAATTGTGGTGCAAGGTCGCGGCTCCGTGCTCAGCTGCTGTTGAGTCAGACGGCGGATGAAGGTTGATTTGGCACGTCCCGGGTTTTTCACCATGTTCTAGATTTACTGCCAGCCCGCCGATTTTGAGACATGAGAGAGTAAATGCATCTGAGTATCGAAAGTATCAAGCAGGAGCTCAAGAATCCACTGGCATTGGCGTTGAGGCTGGTCAAAAGCTGTAGATTTCCCTGACGATGCCAACTTCTCAGCGCAGACCTTGGCGCAGACAGTCTGATAGCGCACCAATTTGGGCGAAGAGGCGGATCGTTTTCCCGGGTTACCGCCATGGAAAAAAACATAATCTGGCGCTGGACAGATTCCTGAGTAGCCAGGGATCCCCGAGCACGCACTGAGATTTCGTCGAAAAAAGGCATGGGAGAAGGAAGGGTGGAGAAGGGCGTTCGTGGCAGGGGTACAGCCACCAGATTACCTCAGTCTCGCGGTCACGCGACCTCGATACGTGACGCGTTTTTGCCCTTGCAGTTTCCGAGTAAATTTGCAGGGCGAAAACCATGCCTCGAAAGTCTTGTTTTCGGCTCCTACCGGGCCAGTGCTATCACGGAACATAAATACAATGTCGTTTTGTTTGCAATGTGAACAGTAAAGTAATATATGCGACGTAAATGTAACCGGTCTGAAGCTTGTGTGCGTTGACTTAGAATGTAGCAGCCGGTGCGTCTCCACACAGATACCGACGGGATAATCAGGTGCCCCTGTCGGAGCTGAGTGAACAATTACATTAGGCCCACTTTGAAAGTCCCAGAAAATTAGATTATGGGTCGACATGGCTGCAATCAAACCGATTTCCCGATTATATTTCAACAAGAGAGAAACGAAGCTAAAGAAATTCGTTGTCGGAGTGGGAGCCGTCTCAACGAATCAAGTTAGACTGGTGCATCCACATGTAGCGCATCGATGATCTTGTCCAGTTTAACATTGCCGCCCAGCCGCACCACCTCCGTACGAGCTTGCGCCTCCAGCTTCGTGAGCACGCCGAGAGTGTAGTCGAACGATTTTGTTTGCGCCTTCAGGTACGCAATTGCGCGGTTTTTCAGAGTGGGGGTGATGGGACGCTTTTGAAGCACATCTACGTTATTGAACAGATAGCGTTCAGTTCGATCGAAGATACAAGCGCGCGGGTTCACCACACTCACCGAGAATTACCGAGTTCGATGGATCTGCGCGGATGCCGTGGATGATGGGAAAGGAGAACTTGCCTTCAGTGAAATCTTCCGCGAAACCTTTATTTGCCGAGTACTAATTGCGTTTTAGGCGCACTGAATGGAGAAAGATAGGAATATATATGAGTACTCACCAGCGGATTCTGGAGGTTCATGTAATCGTCGCGAATTTGGTAAAAGACGCCGATTACGTTCATAAGAGGAACGTAGTCTCTGGAGAATGGTTTCCGTCGTCTTATGAATAGTGAGAAGGAGATAGGTTGCATGCACACCTATCGATGTTGGTGGTGGCACAGGCTATCATGAGTTTAATGACAATCCGAAGAAGACCGCCAGTTTCTGCATGGGTAATGCGTTGGGGAAGAGAAAACAACGCGAAAGGACGTACTGCCATTTACCATGTAAACATATTCCTCCTCTGTCGGACACTTCAAAGAATCGCGCCAACGTAATTCTAACCCTTGTCCGCGGTGCAAGCAGAGGAGCTCAGCTGAGATAAGGATGCCACCACACATCAGCCAATCATTTTTGTGACGGTATCGGAATACAATAGACAAAGCAGGACGTACAATTAACGGCCGCAACTATCTCAATCTGTGACAACCGGGGACTTTTGAGCGTGAGGAGCTCCTGGTAGGCGAGAAAATAGACGTAGTTGGCGGAATTGATCGTTTGTGGAATACCATGGACGGTGTGTGCAGCTGAATGGCAGTGAATGGGAGACGGTGATTCTATGAACGATTAGGTACCCGGTTGCCCGCGTCTGAGTTCTGAACCATCCTCGATGTCGTCGACCCTGCGTGCAGAGGGATATCGTCATCGGCTAGCGCAAGGCGTATAAGGGACATTAACATACATGAGGCAAGCAGTGTGCAGCATATTGGCGACTTTAGAGATCGTAGTGCGCGCATTGTCCGGGACGTGCATCCACGTATCGAAGGCATCGATTAGGCGGTCAAGAATCTGTTTCCCGGGGTTGGCAGTGAGGTGGTTGAAGGGCTTCAGGATTTCCTGACGATGGCACGGAACCTCAGCGCAGATACACCCAGTCGTAGACGATACCGCACAGATTCGCACTCTGCGCTCCACGGTGTATTAGACGAGGTGGATAGTTTGGCTAGAATCTCGTCATAAAAGGACATTATTTGGGTTTTGCAGACTGGAAATTGCCAGCAATTCTGGCGCACTCCGCTGCGAGTCTTTTGGCGGAAGAGACGTGGATGAGAGGTGCGATAAGGATGGGCACTGCCACCATATTACATCAGTGTCGCGGTCACGCGACCCTGAAGACTGAGACGTGTTGCCATAAGGAGGTTCACGTTCTTTCCGCTCGTTCAGGTTTAAAAGCGATTTGCTTCCGCGAAAATTGGATTTGTGGATATGGCCAAGCAAAATGAGATCATTCGTTGAATGCAAGTTGAATGCAAACATCAAAAGTGAACTAAAACCATCTCAAGGAGGAGCGTATTGAATCAAAACCTTGCCTCGGCAGTGATAAATGAACAGCTTTCAACTATATATACTTGCGGTGCGCATTTTGAGGCGCTACCCATGACTTAGCGCTTGAAATAGGGACCCAGGCGTCGAATGTCCTCTATGAGAGCCGGAGGATTATCAAGCCCGGGAAAATGCCCGCCAAAATCGTGCTCTACCATGGTGCAATGAATTATTTGGTGGTTAGATGAACACAAATTGCAACGCACCAACATATGAGACCAGATTTCCGACCTGAGCAGCATATTCCTCCGTCCAGAAGCCGTTGTTGTACGCGTAGGCGGCATAGAGCAGGGGGGCGTCCGTGGGGGCTTTCGTGTAGACGGTGGGGTACGCATTCGGATTCTGCGCGTATATCCAGGCAGCCGAAATGAAGGTGTGAGTGAGGACGTAGAGTGAGACCCCGGTGAGGATTGCTGTGTTGTTGAGCACCGATGGCGGGGTGCCTGCTCGGGGATCAGACCCTACATATGTAAAGATGACATACTCCAGCGTGCAGAAAGAGACAGAGAAATCAAGATACAGCGCTTCCACTTCGCAGCAACCCACGCAAGCTGCCCGACAGGATTGTCGTACAGCGCAAGGCCCAGGTCATTTGGCTGGAAGAAATGAAACCGTCATTTAGGAAATGAGGAATTCATGAGAAGCAACGCGCCTTGAACGTCATTTCAGCGAAATACGAGTTGCCCGTCGTTCCCCACGCGAGCCAGTTCTGGTGCGCGATCGCGTTGACTGGGGAGAGGGTGATGTTGTTCGCGGCGAGTTCGGCATCGGTGGGCGGGAAGAAGGGGATGAACGAGAACTGCGCGGCGCGTACGGTTGTGTTGAACTCGGAGTACATGTGATACCCGATGTTCGCTCCCTAGCAAGGTGTATAATGGGCTCAACCGGATAATTTGCGGGTTTTATCTACTCACCCAATCTGTGCCATGCATGGCGTACTTGGAGTACCCAAGAACCTCGGTCATAAGCGTGTTGAACACCCGAGCGTTATCAGAAACGGTCCAGTTGGCGGGTGCCGGTGAAGAAAAGACGAATCCAGGGAGGGACGGGACGACCACATGGAACGAAACCTTTTTCCCCGTGGAGCTTGTGGAAGCCTGGGTCAAAGGTTTGATAACGGGAAAGAATTCGTAGAACGAGCCTGCGTTTCCGTTGAAACAACCACTCGGCAAAAGAAAAACAGCTTACCCGGCCATCCATGAAGCATGATTATCGGAATCGCATCAGGATCCTTAGATTTTTCGTGCAAAAAGTGAATCGTGAGGCCCTCGACCACCGCCGTATAATGCGCAACTCTGTACAGAAAACGGTGAGCCATCGCAAATGATGTGCTAAGTCGATAGGCCTACTCGTTCAATTTCTCCTGTTCGGAACTCCAGTTGTAGCTGTGGAGCCACTCATCCTTCAACTCGCGGACGGTGTCGAGCCCGATGCCGAAGACAGGTCCCGCAGCTGGGTATAGTTCCTTCTCCGGTAAGAGTGTATTGTTGACGAGAGAGTGTAGTCGCGGAATCTGGGCGCCGAGGTCGATCTTGAATGGGCGAAGCTTGAAGCTTTTACCAGTAGCATCCACGGCGGCGGTGCAAAAGGTGGCTACGAAGAGACCAAGAAATTTGGAGAGATGATTGATAGTGTTGTTCGGGCCGGGCCGGGCTTGAAAGCCTCGGGCTGGGCCGGGCTTTCCAGGGCTTGGGCTCCAGAAAATCCTGAGCCCGGCCCTGGGCCCGACCCGGCCCAGGCCCAGCCCTAGGGGTAGGGCCCGAGCCCGGGCCCGGCAGTGCCAGAGGGGGAAAAAATTGTTATGTGATTAATGTCAGTACTCGTCGTCACTGAGTATATGAATGTCCTCGTCATCTTCTCCCTCATCCGGTTCATCCGCTAAACAATTATCCCAGACACCTAATCCGTCTATGATCTCCGCTTCATCTTCGTCCGCCTCCTCGTAATCAGCCGCCAGCATGGGCTCGTTCGACGATGATGGTTGATCCGGGAAGAGGTCGTCATTACGAAGTGCTGACTTCATGAATTGGAGCGCCTCAACAATATCACCTTTGAGTCTGTTGCGGCGTTTTGAGATGGTGATCCCGCCCGATGAGAATGCACGTTCGGCTGAGACAGCTGAGGCTGGAATTGCAAGATAATCGAGGACCAAAGATTTCCATGCAACGTGAAAACGAGGATGATTGATCTATCTGTCACAATCAAAGACACAATCTCGTCCAACTATGCTAAGATAGTGGATTGGGGAGTGAGATGTAGAGTGCTTCGAGAAATGAATCGAATAAAAGACTAAAGAATACAGGCGAATATACTACTCTACTTATACTGTTCTTTCAACCGTGAGAGTATCTACGCTATATGAATACCTTGTGTACTAGGTGTGTAAAACCATCCCTTTGCAACATGTATGCTATGTCATGTCCTCGTCATGGTGACGTCATGTCTACCATGTGTTTTCCATGTGTCCGATATCTAGTCTTCCTTCAGTGCTATCTTATCCACGGGCGCTTCGTTAGGCGTCTCCAAGATAGGTGTTGGAACGATAAGATTGGTATCTAATCGTGACATTACCCCCCCTCTAGAATCAACGTCTTCGTTGATGGCTACGAAGGTGTTGGTTTCAGGGATAAATAATTTCTTCGTCGAGTATTGTTGCGACTCCTCGCGACATTTATATCTTTTGATTAAATAATCCCAATGTCCCTTCGGGAATACCGGCAATGCTCGGATTTTTATGCCGTGATCCTGGTTGTACTTGTTTAGGATCTTCTTCGCATGCGTGATGTTTCGTCTGGGCTCCCACGTCCTGTCCGCTAGCGGATAATCTTTCCATTTAATTAAATATTGGAAGCCTTTTCCTCGCTTGCGATGCTTCAATATCTCCTCCACCTCGTACTCCTTGTGACCGCTCACTATCTGTGGAGCAGGTCGTTCCTCTCTCCGGTGCGCCGGCGGCTCCACATACGGCGTCAAGAGCTTCTCGTTGAAGACCGGAAGTGACTTGTCCGTCTCCGGAAGTCTCAACTTCCATGCCGCTGCCCCGACCTTCTCCATGACCTCATACGGCCCCAGCCGTAGGTCATCCAACTTCTTCGTGGGTCGGTCCGTGGTGATGTCTTTGCCCTCGAGCCAGACCTTGTCCCCGACTTTAAATACTGGTGCATCACGCCGGTGTGCGTCATAATATTTTTTCATTGTTTTCTTTGTTTTCTCCAGTGCAGCTGCCGCCTCGTCACGGATCTTTTTCATTTTCTCGGCAAAGTCGTTTGCAGCCTCGTTGCGCGACTCGACTGCGTTTTCAATCCCTTTCCAAGGGTGCATTCCGGTGTTTATAAAGAATGGCGACATGCTCGTCGACGAGCTTGTCTTATCGTTATGCGTGAACTCGGCCAGAGCGAGCCATTCCGCCCAGTCTGACTGGCGATAGTTTACATAAATCCGGAGATATTTCTCGATCTCCTGATTCATCCGTTCGGTCTGGCCGTCGGTGATCGGGTGGAATGCCGTACTCGGGTTCATCTCAATGCCGAGGAGCCGGTTGAGCTCCTTCATGAAACCAGAGACATAGCGCGTGTCTCGGTCCGAGATGATCTTGCGAGGTACCCCATGATATCTAATCACACGGTCCCGGGTCAACCGGGCAACACCCTCGGAGGTCAACTCCATATTTACTGGTTCGCAATGGATCATCTTCGAGAATGTATCCACCCAGACCTGGATAGCATTAAAGCCATTGCTGACTGGCAGCGGTCCGATGAGATCCATAGATATGATCTGCCAGGGGCCCTCAGCAATCTCGTGCGGGTTGAGTTTTCCCTGTTTATACCGATGCACCCTGGTGCGTTGGCATGGCTCGCATGCCCCGCAATATATCCCGACTTGGTTGCCGAGCCGTGGCCACCAATAATTATGTTCAATCATCTCCTGTGTTCGATTCGGACCGGGATGTCCCTCTAGAACATTATCGTGGTGTAACCCGATAATCCGATCTCGCAACTCCTGGTTGTGCGGCACATAGATGAGTCCATTATAATAGATAACATCATCGATCTTCTCCCATCCAGGGAGCTTTTGTTGAAGCGCCAGCTTCACACTTTTGTCAATCTTTTTCTCAGCTTTGATCTGTGACATGATCTCGGCTTCCGGTCCTTCCAGCGTGATCTCCTGAGATCGGAAATATTCGGGTTTGAGAAGAATGATATTCTCGTTATCGTTCTTCCCTTGGTCATGATCCGCCCGGCGAGATAATAAATCAGCTTTCTTATTTAGGGCCCCGGGCCGGTGAGAAAGCGTAAAGTCATACTCGGATAGTTCGACTATCCATCGCGCTTGCCTCCGATTGACTTTCTGAGGACTTTTAAAATACTGCAGGTTTTGATGATCTGTCCAGATCTCAAAAGTCTCCTGCGCTCCCATCAAGAGAGATCTCCACTCCTCCAGTGCGAGCATAATCGCGAGCATCTCTTTGTCGTAGATCTCGTAATTCCGCTCTGTCTCGTTCAATCCATGGGACTGAAACGCCACCGGGCGCCACCCCCCCTCTTGCTCCTGTTCGAGCACAGCTCCCGTCGCTCCTTCCGACGCATCCGCCTCGACTCGGAATTTCCCATGATCCGTGGGAAGTGCCAGCACTACGTCATCCGCAATCCGATCCTTCAGCTTCTGGAAGGCGGCCTTCTGCTCTTCTCCCCAGGAGAAGCCTTCTTTCCCTGTCAGCCGTGTGAGAGGCTTAGCCACCTCACTATATCCTCGCACGAATCGTCGATAGAAGTTCGTGAACCCCAAGAACGCCTGGACTTGTTTGAGGTTTTTCGGCTCCGGCCACTCGGTGATCCCCCGGATCTTCACAGGGTCCATTCTCATGGAATTGTGGCCAATAATTACTCCGAGGTACTCGACCTCGGTGCGCTCGAATTCACATTTCTGCGGTTTTAAATATAATTGGTTCTTCTCGAGTATATCCAATACTCTTTTTACGATTAATCGGTGTTCCGCCAGGGACTCCGTGAAGATAAGAATATCATCGAGGTAGACAATGACTTTTCCTTCGTTGATCAACTCGCGAAGGATATCGTTCATCATTGTCTGGAAAGTGGCCGGCGAATTTGTCAAGCCAAAGAACATCACAAGCGGCTCAAACAAGCCGCGGTTGGTTCTGAATGCCGCCTTCCATTCGTCTCCCTCTTTGATCCGAATATTATTATATCCCCAACGAATATCTAGCTTCGTGAAGATCTTCGCGCCTCGGAGTTTATTTACGAGCTCCGAGATCAACGGCAGTGGATAACGATTCTTGATTGTCATCTCATTGAGCTTCCGATAATCCTGTACCGGCCGAAGGCTTCCATCCTTCTTTTTGACGAAGAAGAACGCTGAAGCCATCGGTGACTTTGACGGTCTAATACGTCCGCTCTTCAAGTTCTCCTCTAGGAACTTGGTCAACTCTCCCTGCTCCGTCTGCGACAACGGGTAGATCTTGCAATCAACTGCTTTGGAGCCTGGCTTCAATTCGATCGCATGATCCCACGGCCTCTTTTCCGGCATTCGGTCAAATGACTCCTTTGCGAACACCTTGATGTATTCGCGATAATGCTCCGGAACCGCGTCCTCCGTCATCTTCTCTCTATCTCTGCCTGCCTCCTCCGCCATCTGCTGTGCCTGCGTCCCTTTGACACGCAGATCTATATGCTCTGCGAAATCAACCATCAAGATTGACTCGCCCTCCTCGAGCGCTTCCTCTGGCTTCCAGCCCTCCATTGTCTCGGTGCCCTGCATGTTGCACTCTGGCGGGCATCGACTAAAGGTGATTTTCTGGGACCTCCAGTCGATCTCGGGGTTGTGTTTGAACAACCAGTCGTATCCGATAAACACGCGAGCCTTCCCGAGGTTCGTGACCAAGAACTTCACTCGTTCCCGGTGGAGTCCAACTCCCATAATTAACTCCGTGTAATGCGTGATCCGTCCTCCAAGGTTCTCGGATCCATCCGCATTGCGTGCGACAATTTTCTGATCAAGCTCCCGGAGCTCGAAGTTTTCTGCTTGGGCATACGCCCGATCGATACACGTGGTAGTGCACCCGTTATCCAACAACGCCTTGATTCGGCGTGTCTTCCCTGTCTCCGGAGACATGAGTTCGACTGAAACCAGCATCTCGTGCTGTTTTCGCTGCTTCTGGAACTCCCTGAGTTCCTTCGCTAAGAGATCATCGGTGATCCCCATCGCGCGCCGTGCAAGCCACCTGGCTGCCTCCTGCTTCTTGAGTCCAAATGGAACTCGTGTTCGTTTTGGCGCTTCCTCCACCACTGTGGATTGAGCCATCGCGGCATCGCCGCCCTTTTCGTCCGCACTATTTTTCTCACTGGTTTGGGTTCCAGGGGCCTTTTTAAATACACTCCATCGCTTATTTGCTTCGTCCATTTGGCGGTTTTTAATATTACGAATGCGATTCTGATTCTCCATGATACGTATTTGTTTTTTCTGTTTATCTACATCCTCTACTACTATATTGTCCTGTGTACGTAGAGCGGTGCGTTGTTTTACATAGTTTATGAAATCGTCCTTGTTCTCAGTCGGTTCCACCTCGAGCGGAACATATTTATTCATAGGGGTGGGGGGCGCCGATTCGGCCTTGATCGGGGCCCTCCTTAAAAATCCTGGCCATATCTGGCCCGTGCCTGCTCGAAGAGGAATTTAAAGTCCTCCTTCGAAATCTCGTCAGTCCGCAATGCGCGGACATTGATCTTTCCACGCTCCCGGCGTGGCTTTGGGCACTCGCGTGCCATGTGGCCCTCCTCGCCACAATTGTAACACTTGAAGGGTTGTCCCTTCGTCTTTGAAGCATCGACGTCCATTGGGGCCGTTTCCCCGGGCGCGAGCTTCTTTGCCAGATTTGGCGCGGTTCCCCGATAATTACCGCTGGGGGCGGGTGGTGTCGACTTCGCAGGGACCCAAAAAGGGGTCCCGCCGACCTTCGGCTGCTGCGCCTTGCGCAGTTTCTGCCTCTCCAGGATGCGACTGATGGTCATCATCCTTTTCTTCATTCCGGCGTAACTTTCCGGAATCTCTATACCCCCGGCATAGAGCTGCGAGCGAACCTCCTCGTTGACGAGGTTCTCAATGTTCTCGCACAGGAACTGATCGTTGTTCCCGAGTGCGTCGTACGGGTCGTAACCCGCCTCCTCTGCATTCAACTCGAATGCCTGAATGAAGTCCGCCAGAGCGGTCTTCCCTTGCCTCGTCGTCGTGAGGCGAATGTACGCTGTCTGGCGCACATTGTGGTCTTTGAACGTCTTCCCAAGATCGTTCAAGAATTTCGCGAAGGAGTACCCCTCGGGCAACTCCTCATCCTCGTCGAGGACTCGCTTGCGCCAATTACGGACCCAGTTGGAAGCTGGGCTGGGCGCGCCGTCTTTGCTGCCTAGCAGCGAAATGGTGAAGGCGATCTTCGTCTTCGGGGAGCCAAACTCTGCTCCATATGCCCAGATATAATTTTTAAGGGCGTCGTTCCAAGTATCCCACTTGGATTTGTCGTTCCCGTCGAAATGCGGCGGGAGGGATGCGAGGGTGATCTTCGAGGAGAAAGCCCTCGGTGCATACGTCCCAGTGTGAGGTTCTGGGTCGTCCATTTGCATACTCGGAACAGGGGATGTGGATCGGCTGTGTCCCGGGGATACGGCTTGGGACATAGAGGTGAAGGTCGGGAAGGAAAGGTAGAGGTGAGTGGCGGGAGATGGTGAGGAGGATAGCGCAATAGGCGCGGGTAGTAGTAACGGTGGTGGGGGTGATGGCGGGGTCGATGTGGACTCCGAGGAGTCAGTCGAGGGTGCGCGAAACGTCGCGGCTTGTCTTGATCCGCACGAAGCGGTTGGTGGGGTCAAAGAAAGGCTTTTGCAAACAGAACTACCCCGGGTCTTCTACGACACACCCGACGATAGCGAGATAGCCCTCTCCGAGGATTAGGCTAGTCTCCTACGACTGCTATTGTGCTGGGACGGTCTCAACGTTTCCCGTTGCACAGCGTCTGTCTGTTTCGAGAGTGGCCCTCCTTGGTGGTTGCTGCAATTGTTTAGACTCGCTGTGGACGAGGTAGGAAGTCGGCGGGTGGGGAATAGGGGAATGGATCTTCAATTACGAGAGTCCAGATGAGAAGAGTAAGAGACACGCAAGAAGTGCGCGAAGTGGAAGTGGGTGGGGGAGAAAGGGAAAGGAGGTCGGAGTATGGCGGTACGGGTGGTATGAAGGGTAGTCTTTTATTATGTCACAATCAAAGACACAATCTCGTCCAACTATGCTAAGATAGTGGATTGGGGAGTGAGATGTAGAGTGCTTCGAGAAATGAATCGAATAAAAGACTAAAGAATACAGGCGAATATACTACTCTACTTATACTGTTCTTTCAACCGTGAGAGTATCTACGCTATATGAATACCTTGTGTACTAGGTGTGTAAAACCATCCCTTTGCAACATGTATGCTATGTCATGTCCTCGTCATGGTGACGTCATGTCTACCATGTGTTTTCCATGTGTCCGATATCTAGTCTTCCTTCAGTGCTATCTTATCCACGGGCGCTTCGTTAGGCGTCTCCAAGATAGGTGTTGGAACGATAAGATTGGTATCTAATCGTGACACTATCTCATCGTCAGACATGATCATTTTAATAATCAATTGTAAACGTACGCCCCACCAAGTCACAACTGACATATTATCAGGAAGATCATCGAGCGCGTCAATGTACTTCCTGAAATCAGCAAACCACGGCTTCCCTCCCTCGGGAATAATGGCTGACGAGCTTGGGACAGGACTATCATCCTCGGAATCAGAATCAAGATCGACAGCGAGAAGCATAGCCAATTTAGTCTTCTTGCGAGGGCGGGCCACCGGCTGATCTGATTCTGCGTCGCGGAGCTTCAACCACCGACGTTCGAACTGTATCATATCCATTTGTCAGCTCCAGAATGAGGGGGAGAAAAATACGGACTATCTTCTCCACCGTCACAAGAACTTCAGCTTGCAACTCCGCCGACCAGTGCTCGCTGAAGTAAGCGAGTTTCTGTGATGGATCCAATACTGCCAAAGAGGCACCTCAGCGATGGCTACAATTATCAACTCGACAAATGTACGCATGCAGAATATATATGTGTCGGAATCCGTGATCTTGTTGTAGAAGTAACACTTGTCTGATGATATTATTAAGGGAAGAAACGGGGAGACAAGTTACTTGCCTGATTTGCTTCTGGTTTCTGTTGTTGCGGGTTGCTCATGGTGAGCGTACAAATGATAGCTGAGTACAGCCACCGAATTGGTTGTATTTGCCTTATGATGTCATTTCACTCGACTTTAACTGGTAAAGTCGAGTGAAATGACATCACAAGCTCTGTCTCTGCCCCGCTGAGAAGAACTGCTTTCTACTCAGATTGAGGTGGGATGGTAGATAGGGAAGCGTCCAAAAACTGACTAACTGATATGGCAAACATTCGCAATTCATGCATCCCGGAACAAGCGGTCTGCAGGGTGAATTTGCCATGGAGGTGGAGTGTTACAAGAGCCACGTCCGACATGGTGTTTTTTAAGTAGTAATGTCCATTCAAACGCCCGTTGGTTGGGCAAGATTAGATGCCGTTGAAATGCCGATTATCTTACTCAGCTGGTCTGACAATCCATACGTAACGGTAATTGTCGCTAATAACTGCTAACAAAGCTGCCGGAACAAGCCGCAAAGTAGATATTTTTCGGAGAAAAAATGGTTGAAAATGGTTGAAAGCCCGGGCCCAAGCCCGAGGCCGGGGGCTCTGGGAAATCTGAGCCCGGCCTTGAGCCCTGATGGGCCCTGGCTTGGGCCGGGCCTGGGCCGGGCCCAAAAGCCTCGGGCTCGGGCCGGGCTCGGGCTTGAGCCCGAGCCCGGCACATCACTAATGATTGAACACGACCATCGTCGCAACTGGATAGAGAGCTCGCTGTGTTGGCGCTTTTATATTAGTTTACGGGAATGGTGTGTGTTCGCCATCTGCGCGACTGCTCCGTCAGCAGTCTCAGCTCGGAAAGGTGAACTGGAGTTGGGACTTGGGAGTGAACAGGGATCAGCGCCAAGCAAATTTCTGATTGGCCAGAGACCCGAGTATCCGTCCACGGATTCGGATAACCACTTACAAATGAAATCAGTTACTACCGTGTATCCGAATTCAACTTACAAAGGCACTGCTTAATCAGCTACTGAAGGAACCCATATTTAGAATCGGAGACACCCTCTCTGTTATTTACCGCGTGGCGGGCTGATGTTCATTTTCTGCGCGATGACGAAGCAAGATGGCGACTCGGTGGCCGTTTTTGCCGTTCACTTCGGGTATTTAGTGAGAACAGTTGCTTGATAAACTGCCCAAGGGTTTCTTAGGGAAATGGAAAAACGGAGAATTCTTCCAAAAGGATACAGAAGCAGGAATGACCCAATGGATGGTAATACTTCATCATCCCGTCCATATTTCAGTCTAAGGCTGTCTGTTAGACCCCAGAAACGACGTATGCATCTTGCAAGTCTTTTACAAATCAATATCCGTCATCAGCTCGCAATAAATGGGCACTCACGGTCCAGTTTCCCAACCCTGCGTTTCGCAATCCACTCCTCCGCCCGCGCTCAATAATCCCGGCCCGTATAGGCTCCCATTTTCCAACCCTGTGCAGATCCTGCGCAAGTGCTAAGTCCGCGCTGCGTTGCGCCCCGACGGTGCTCGTGCTGAAGTAGAAGTACACCAGCACACAAAGATTAGTGCAGGCGCGCAGAACATTGTGTAGCATCGTCGGTTCCTTGAACGTGTGGAATGCGAGGTGTGTGAGGTGGGGGATCTGCGCGACCGCGGTCCACTCCGTCGCGTCGTCGCGCATCAACGGGAATATACAGAGATGGGTGGTGTTTGCGAAGACGGGGTGCGCAAAATCCACCGGTTTGCCAGCGAAGAGGGAGCGCAGATCCGCAGAGAGCCGTTGTAAAGGCATGTTGCTGATGAGCGAGAGCAGAAGAGGGTCTTTGGGCGCAAGAAAAATGTCTCTTGTCCCGATGCACACAGAGAGGATTATTTTTTACATTCGCAACTGTGACTTCGTCTGAGGGGTCGCCACCTAGGAATACCTGGCGAACCGCTGCGTGGAAGAACGACGGCGGCTTGTTGTGGATGGCGGCTAGAAGGAAAGACGCGCGTGGTCGGGTGAATATCATTGTGTGATATATAAAAGGTTCGACCCTAGAAGCACCGGGTTTCAATTTGGTTTCAATGGTGGTTCAGAGTGGAATCACTGGAATGGAGCGAAGTACGGTAGGCGGGAGCGCCGCGGTTCGATTCAAAATCAAATCCGCGGTTCGGCCGATCTCCCGGCCAGTTCCGATGTCGATTACCTCACCGCCAGCTCATCGACCTCTGCCTTCACCTTCGCCGCCTCTCGTCGCCGTCGTCGCCGTCGCCGCCTCTCATTGCCGTCGCCGCGGCCACCGCCATCGTCCTTGCTGCCTCCCCTGACCTCTCGTCACTGTCGTTACCGCTGCTGCTGCCGTCGCTACTGCCTCTCTTCGCCGTCGCTGATACCTCTCGCGCATTCCCGCCGCTCCTCGCTGCTACCACAGCTACTGTTGAAATACAGAGTTTCACTGCTGCTACATTCCATCAAGCTCACTACAGGGTGCAAGATGCTCCCTCTGTTGGACAAGACACGCAGCACAAGCCCTTCCGTCGCGTCATTTTGTATGTTACATTTAGATCTGTTTGGTGGGTTTCACGCTCATAATTCTAGATACCAACTTCAATTCACTCTTATTCGAGCAGTTCCAGCTGTTTGCACCTAGCTTCCTCAACCGTCTCCACTGCATGCCGCATACCCAGAAACACTAGCGTATTCGCTAGACGTTGTGCGTGTGCGGCTCGTGGATAGCGGTGGTTATCACCTGCGTCTGGATATGACAACTGTACACTGGGTACACCTTGGTCGTCCTCGTTCCTGCTCCTGTGTCATCGTTCCCGACATTTATCACAAATGTCGGGGCCAATGACATCAGTATAACAGTGGGGAACTTGTTTAGTTGCCTATGTCCTCTTTTTTTGTCCCCGAAGGACACGGAAAGAGTACATAGGCGACTAAACAAGTCATCTGTGATGAGTTTTCGCCCCCCGGGGCGAAAACCCGGGTCGGTCGGGAACCTCAAATAGCCGGCATGCCTCACTTGTCCCAAAGCATGTTATATGCCCGCATTCGCTTTCGGTAAGATAGAGATCACTTGATTCAGGAGTATATACGAGTCGTAAAAACAGGTGTAGTTGAATATCAACTGATATGCGAGTAAGTGCAAGCGAGGAAAACAATTCAAGCATGGATCTGAAGCGCCTGATCATCCTCATCATCATCATCATCTTCGTCGTCGTTCTCTCCCCCTCCTCCATCATCTTCCTCATTCAAAGGATAGGAGGAATCCAAGTTCAGCAAGCGACACAGATCCGTGCAATTGTGGCCTTCAACAAACGAGTTGATCCCTCTCGGTCCAAAATCTCCGATACCCGACTCTCTGTGGGTTCAATAAGTCAATGCCAATGAAATAGCAAGTAGTCTTACCCGTCTTGAGTGTGGGTCATCAAATCAAATAGAACCAGTGCCTCTTTACCCTTGACAAGGCATGGAGTTCCTGAACAATGGTATCATCACCGGTACTTCGAGTAACGTAGGCAAAATACAAATACACACCTTGCAAGTCAGCCACCACAAGCGAGTGCTTGCTGAACCCATAAACGAAATGAGAGAAGGCGGAGATTGTTGCACTTCGGAGGTCTCTGCGATGTATGTGGTGAATCAATGTTCCAGTGAACTTGATAACATTTGTTGGACGCTTCTGTTCTACCAACCAAGTAAGACCGTCGTCTTCAGTGATAAGGGGAACCCCAGAAGCTGTTGATGGACGGTCAACTTCTTCAGCAAGAAATGCATCCGTAAACATAATATCTGGACATAAGTTCAAAGCAACTAGAGATAGTCAGTAACGTCGACTCACTGTTGTCAACACTGATTTCTTTCTTGCTCTTGCAGAAACGATAGAAGGCATCAAGAAACCACTTCCCCATAGCGATACGGCTGATCTCGCCTTCAACCTCAACCCGGTTTTCTTCCACGGAAACAGTGCTCTCTGACTCCGAGTCGGTAAGCTTGAAAAAACATTTTGCCACATACTGCTCCCCGTTTGGAAGGATAAGCTGATGTGGAAAAGAAACATCACTATAGGTACGGAAAGCGATCAAAAGGAATGATTCCTTACATCAAATGCATTCTTCATCGTTCCGCTCGCAAATGGCTTATCAAATATCTGACCACGAACAATATCCCCAGTAATGACGAGTCTGGGGTTCCCGGTTGCGACAGTGGTAATGCAGGTAATTTTCTTGAAGGTGATATCACTCTGTTTGTGAATTACAGCACGACCCGTTCGGGTGGACAGAGAGAATTCAGAAAGGAGTGGAACTATGAGCGACTTAGTACCAGATCACACCTCAAGCGATAAGTAAAATCACTGGCAAGACTTTGTTTTTGCTTTGGGGGCTGTCCACCAGAAGACTCTGATTCGGTTCTACGTCTCTTTCGGGTGGCAACCTCATTGATGGCAGAGGTGATATCGTCCGCAATAGTTCCATTGTTCTCGATCGCATCCTTTCGGGCAGTCCACTGAAAAAGTGTGTCCTGATTAGCGAGAAAATTATGAACCACTGAGTGCTAATGCCGTACCGCGTCGTGCTTGATGTATAGCTCAAGACAAATAAACGGTTGAGTCTTCGCGCTCTTCAGGTAATGTTTCCATTTTTTTGGTACCTCTTGAAGATATATAGGGGAGTTCGAGGGTGTGCTATGATAGGTATAGAAGTCACCAAGGGTCATTGTAGCAGTATTGGGTTCAAGGAGACGGTCGAAACACCAACGGAATGCAGTCTCCGTACTGCAGTAGAAATAAATAAGCAAATGGGAATATATATATATAACGGCAAAGGCTACATACTCGTCAAGAGGAATTAGATTTCGCTGGGTCCACTCAACATTTATGACCTGGGTTGTGTCGGCCTTGATGTCTACCATGCAGCAACCATGTCACCAGCACTTCCAATTAAAAATTATTTCTATAGCTTACCAGATAAGTATTTTGTGGTCGACCATTTTTTAGATGAGCTTCCCAATGTAGCGTCAAGCTTGGAATTTTTGTTGGACCGGACCTAAAAAAAAAAAAGTTTTCAAAAACTATTGCCGAAATCAATCACCAATGACTTACCTCCCAACAGACCATGATTTTCGGATCTCCCGGAAGGCCACCACCATTTTCATGGGCAAGGAGGGCAGCCGTGTTCAAATGAGTCCCCGGTGTGTTATTTTTGGAGCTTGAATTGGCTGGGGGAAGCTTCATTCGGGCGCGAAGGAGATCTACGCGACCCGCAGTGGTCTCATTTGATGCATTGACAGCCAACGATGGTCCAAGGGGGATAGCTCCTGTCGACGGTGCACTGGAACCATTTGCAACCCCGGTAACTGTGTGAAAGAATTAATTTATGAATGACGGAACATTGTGTACAGACTGTTCAAAACAAGTTTACACTTGTCAGTTCCACAAGTTTGAATAGATCCTTCCACTGGAGAAGCCATGTTGCGCCTCGTGATACCGCATAGAGCACACTGGGG
The DNA here is from genome assembly GCA_029281795.1 of Mycena crocata. Classification (NCBI taxonomy): domain Eukaryota; kingdom Fungi; phylum Basidiomycota; class Agaricomycetes; order Agaricales; family Mycenaceae; genus Mycena; species Mycena crocata. Next base: position 70,191 of record JARJCP010000199.1, read on the forward strand.
CCATTTCTGCCAAATTTATTAGCATCATAACAAGTGAGACGATAGAACGAACCGAAATGTCCTTATATTCTTTTGAGTCTCGGTCATGCTCTTTAAGTTTAAGGCATTTTGCACAAAGACCGGCCGATTCTCGGACAGGGAAAGTGTGGCCACAATCGTCACATCCAGGCTTGGGATTGTCAGTCTCCATATTGAAAACGGGACACGCTGTGTAATATAAATGTTCGAAAATGAGATGAACAGAGGTGGAGGGAGGAAAGGAAAAGATGTTTGACGGCACGGGTTTCAGGTGGCTTAAATATGCAAGCTGCGGAGAGAATGTGCGAGAATGAATGCCTGATTCAATAGAGGTGACTCGGTGAAATTAAGGAGAGTGTTCTGAGTCATGGAGGATCTAGCCCACGGTCTGTGGGCGTCAAACTCCGCAGTTAAACTCCGTATAGAATCCACGACCCACCTCGAAGATTTCTCACTCCCTTCCTGTCTGGCTCTGGGTCTTATCGCACTACACCTTAACTTATGCCTAATCCCGGCGGAAAAAATGGAGCAGGAGTAAAGAATTGTAAGAGCTCACAGTTATATGAGACAGACAACTCACTGCAATGATGCTAGATCCCTCCGACGATGTTCTCAAAAAATCACTTTTGGATTATGTTCGGCGAGGTCTTACACAAGCACAGAAGCTGGAGCGACTGGCCAAAGATCACAATCTCGATATAAAGTTCGCCAACTTGATCAGGATAATCCAAACTGAAATAACGTGTCTTTAGGAAAACAAAATTAGGTGACATCGAGAGACGGCTAGACATACCCTCCGTCCGGCGGTCAAAGGTTCCCAGTGAGGTTGCGGCCCAGGCAGTTGCCGATGAGATAGACAAGGATCTCAATCAAAGCAATGGGCCGAATTTTGTCCGGTCAAAGTTGAAGGATAAATTGATAATGGTTCCACGGTAAGTCGGCCCTTTCGGAAACTTAGTGTTGACCTACGACTGACATGAATTGGTTCAGCGACGAAATCCGGTGCCTTATGCATGAATGGCAGCCCCTTGGTGCTGAGAAACGTTACCCCGGCCATAAGAAACGGCAGGTTTATCGGCACCCTTTGTCTGCCCTCGGACCATTCCATGAGGTTTCATCGGATGGTCATGAAAAACTCGGCCAACAGGCTTTGAAGATGGGTGACGTGGGGCTGCCAATATATGCATGGAAAGACAAATGGACTGCCGATCTTTTGAAGATGAATGTTGTTCCCAACTGTCGCACCAACGCTGCCATCGGGCATCTATTTATTGATTTTATTGAGGAGCAAGGAGGTTCGTCGGTTTGCCTTGTCATTTTTTTTTGGGCTTCTCATATTCTGGACAGGTATCGGTTTACAGAAGACAACAGATCTAGGCTCCGAGATAGGCTGGTTGAAAGCAATTCAGATATTTTTACGGTGTGTTGAATGAGTTGAGAAGTTTTGGTTTTGATATCTATGTTGCATATTGCAGGGAACGCTTTGCTCCTGACATCGATCTCGATATCTATCCTGCACATGCTGGAATCAAGAGTGTGCACAATACCATCATCGAGGCGTTCTGGCGATGGCTGCGTGTCAAACTTGGAATAAATCTTTTTGACCATGTCATTCGGGGCAAGACCGAACGGATTTTTGATCCGAATGTAGCCTTTCATCGGTTTGTACAATTCTTTCTGTCGCTGGATGTGTTCAATTATTGAATGTGACACAAGGGATTTATTTAACTGGATTTTTCCTCCGTTGATCCAGGGAGAATTGGACGAGTTCCGTGTTTACTGGAACCAGCACAGAATCCGAGCCCAGCCCAACAAGACCATGCCCTCTGGCCATGTTCCTGTCGACGCGTTGGAGCATCCAGAGATTTACGGTGGAATCAACTGCTTTATCAAGATTCCGAAAGAAACCATTGACAACCTTCGTGAAGTTCTTACGCAAGAAGTCGGGCCGCGCAGTGATCATTTACAATGGGTCGACGATGAATTCAGTTCCCTTGCTGAGAGTGTTCACAAGTCGATAGGTTCACCAAAGATTACGCTCAACAATAGTTGGGAGATATTTGCACAGATGTCCATTTGTATCGAAGAACTAGGGAATGATGTCGAATAGTCAGCTATACAATTTACATGTGTACAGGATAGGAATAATCAGACTTCGAAAAAAGAATCCTTGAGCTGGGGATTCTCTCAATGAAATGAAGCTTTGAGTGTGTTCGCACCCGTGTTGAAAATAGCGCTGAGGTTGGAGTCCTTGCCCTCCGAATTACATATCCAGTGTGTAATGGAAGCCACCGTCTCCCCATCACAAATGAATCAGGCTCCCTCACCCCGTCCTTCTTCAGAGACGACGCGCGGCAACCCAATATCAATTGCGACAGACAGAACGGGACATAGCGATGCATGCAGTAAAGAAGATTATCTATACATACATAAAACATCCTCTGGAGCTTGATTATCAGCCCAGTAAAGAGAACATGGGTCCAGCGGCGACAGCGGCGACAACTGTGCACAGAAGTGGTAGCGACGGCGACAACGAGAGGCGGAGGTCGGTGGAGGGAGACGCCGCCACTGGCAGTGGTGATCACAGTCACCGCTATTCACGAGCCGCACACACACAACGCGCAGCGAATACGCTGGTGTTTATGAGTATGCGGCATGCAGAATAAAGTCTCGCGTCGGTCGAGCAAGCGAGGTGCACGAAAAATAGGCAGTAATGACATGCAAGCGGATGGAACTGCTTCAATAATCAAGATCTGGAAATTCGAGCATGAAACATGCAAGACATACCGAAAAAATAGAAAAAATATGTCACAAGCAGCGTACGGCGGGCTCTTGATGTCCTTCTTAAACAACAGCCACACTGGCACTCGGTGTAGAGCTTGTGAGGTAGCAGTTGTGTTGGCGGCGATGGCAGCGACGGGTAGCAGTGACGAACAAAAGGTAGCAGCGACAGCTATGAGAGGTAGGTGCGACGGTGACAAGAGGCAGCGACGGCGACGGCGAGGAGAGGCGGAAACGCCGATGGCGGTGGCGGCGACGATGGCAATGAGAGGCGGCAACGGCGACGACGGCGGCGAGAGGCGGCGAAGGTGGAGGCAGAGGTCGATGAGCTGGCGGTGAGGTAATCGACATCGGAACTGGCCGGGAGATCGGCCGAACCGCGGATTTGATTTTGAATCGAACCGCGGCGCTCCCGCCTACCGTAGCGAAGGTACCAATTGTTAACCCTCCACGAAACAAGCATGAGGGTGGGGATCCGTTCGGGATTCGTGAGAGCGGTGAGTTCGAGTCGAACTCGAACCCAGGTCCGGGTTGGACTTTGAACGAAAGTCACTGGTCAATCTGTCGTAACGCCTATTTAAAATACAAAGCTAGGATACAATCCGTTTGAACGGTTTCCGCTTCCTTCGAAGCTTGGGCGGTATGACCAGCTCTCCAACGTGACCCATGGTTCGCGCAGCATACCGCTTATTCCGCTACAGTCTCCTGTGGCCTAAGCACAAGCTTCGTCCCGCTCACCTTGCCTTCTCGATGCAGCCTGAATCCCTCCTCCCATCCGCGCAGCCCGCCGGGAATAACCGTGGCGCGGTTGAACTTGATCGCGCCGCGCTCCACGAAACCTTCCAGCTCGTCCCACAAACGTTCGCTAGGAGTGAGAGTTCAGCAATTTGTTGAACGAAGGAGAAATTGGTTGGCAGTTGAACGAATTCGAACTCCAGCGTCTCGTCGAGTGAAAAATAAAGTGAAACGCACTCGAAATATCGGCCCTCTGCCCCTACCCGCAGTGAAACCGTGACGCCCTTCGCCTCCGCCGCCGCCTTCGTCTCGGGCGTAGGGGGCAATAGCAAGACCAACGTCCCTTGAGGTGCGGTGACTTCGACGCCGACGAGTTGCGTTTCTGGGAGCGCCACCGCATCCACGGCGTATTTCACCGCACCGCCAGCAGCCGCCAAAATCTGCGCGGCGGCATCCCCGGCGGAGCGATCGATGACTGTTGTGGCGCCTAGGGACTTGAGGTAGTCGAAATGCGCTGGGGAACAGGTGGTGATGACCTCGAGGCCGGAGAGCACAGCGAGTTGGAGCGCTGTGTGGTGCCAACTCAGCGGGTCATGAAACGGCGTTCGAATTTGAGCACATACTATATGAACCCACGGAGGAACTCCCGCCCAGAATCACGATCTTATCCCCCTTGTACTTACCCTCACCGCCGAGCCACGGTGCGGTGAGTTTCAGTTGATCGTACAATGTTTCGGTTGCGTTGCGCCCACCAGCACCAAATGTCGCAGCGGAGTCGAAATCTGCACTTGCGGGAATCTTGGAACGATAGGTTTAAATAAGTGAGAAAAAGCAGTATGAACGAGTCTACGAACCTTGCTGGTATACCGCACATCCGCTAAAGTGTACTGTTGGAATGCACCCCGTTCCAGAGTCGGCAGGGCGCTAAATGTCACGCGGTCCCCAATCTTGAACTTGGTGACGTCCGGACCGAGCTTGGTGACCTCCCCAGCCGCATCAAATCCGAGCACGGTTGGGTACGTCTTGATAAAGCCGAGCCCAGCGTAGTCGAAGATCTATTTATGGCAATTAACCGCACATTAGAATTTGTTTGACAGGCATTTTCAGTTGAACAGCAGACCTTTTGGTCGGCGGGATTGATCGCTGCCGCCTCAACACGGACCTGAACATGGCCTTTTCCCGGCTCAGGGATAGGCTGTGATTTGACAATAAGGCTGGTCGGCGCTGAACAGGAGGTGGTCAACGTGATCTGAACCCCTCAACATGTGCTCGAAACATACCTTCGAGTAGGAGTGCAAGCTGGCTCATACTTATTCCTGGCAGATGTGGAATAACCTTGAATCCAACTTGATCAACAATGGAAGGTGTTATATACAGGCCCGCCAAGACTTACTCACTATTCTTTACTCAGCATTCCCGGTTAAAGGGGCTGGGTTTCCGTCGTTGAGTCAAATCTGTGACCAAAACATCGACATTCTGACGTGCTCACTGCTCAGGAGTCCTTTTTTCCCTCGTCGTCCGACGGCCCGTTAAAAACCAATAATGAACACACCTGATTCTTCAGCAGTCTGGCCCGCGTTTCGTACGGAATCGCACAGAATCTCAGTCTCGCGCCGACTTCCGTACCTCTGTGTGCTGTCCGTTTCGTACCCTCAGAAACCCAATCACCGCCTGCGGGTGTAGGCATTCAAGCAGCCCTGGGGAGTACCAGCGGTGCCACTCGAGTTCTGCGTTCGTGGCCCGTCGTTCCCGTTCCTGTTCCCCGCGTCTCCCGACAAGATGGACTCCGCAAGTGCCTGCAGGCTTGTTGGCTCCCGGGACCCGTGCGAGAAGGGTGTCTGCCCCGCCGGGGCCGCTTGTCGCCTCCTAAGTTACACGCCATAAGCCGAAGTATCTGATTGGAAGCACAGGCGCCAAACAGGCGCGCGCTTATTTGTGCATTTTCCGATACTATTGATCATCAGATCAATGTACCCACGCTCCTCCTTGCTTCTCACCACCATCTCAATCCAATCTCAATCTGGGCTTACTCTCCGTCGTGGGTTTGGAGATCCTACCTCTGACAGGTTAGAACTCTGTTCTCCTACCATTGATTCGGAATCGCTGATAGCGTCATTAACCCGGAATAAAAAATCAATAAACAGTTTAACAGTACTCCCAATTTATCCACACTCTTCGACTGTGTCCTCATCTGCGGGACTCTGTACTAGATTGAAGCTCCTTCAATGGCACTGGACACTCGGGGACATGATCTGGGCATCCCCCTGACCATTCATGCGCCAGGGCTGCTTTCGCGGATGCTAAAGTCAAAATTTTAATTCTCGATTCACTCGTCCAATGGATCAGGGCAGACGAACCCGCATTCCGCGACCAGACGTTTCCAGTAACGCTCGTCGCAGCCAAGTTGCACGCTTTCGTCACGTCCGTCCTTGCCGCTGAAGCCCCAACTCGTTTCAGAATCTCGATTCCACCCGCATTGACTATTTCCTTCCTGATCGATGTCCCTCCCACCTTTAATTTCATAGTGAGTTCAATTGATAAGCATCTTTGAGAAACGAGACTCACATCACCCAGTAGCGAAATGGCATACGCGAGCTCGATATGCACCTGTGGATACGGCTCATCCGACGCGGTTCGCATTGCTGCCAGCAGCGCATCAACCACACCCGCCTCGACCAACGACTTCCTCACCCCGCCACCCCACTCCGCACAGCTGAACCGCTTCATGTCGAGTCAACGTTAGCGTTCCCGGTCAACAATGTAACCCGCACACACCTGGATCGCAAACGCAAACGCACCCAGCGGCTCCACCTCCTCCGTCGGCAGCATGCTGGGCAACCGCGCAAGCCCACGCGCGATCCCTGCGTCGAGCAGCATCTTCGCCATGTCGCTGCTGTTCGGGCGCATCAGACACCCGACAGTGCGCGCGCTCCACATAAGCACCTGCGGGTGCTCTGCCGTCATCAGCAGGTTTGCGAGCATCTCGACGCAGCCGCCCTTCGCAAGCGCCTTTGAGATTTTGATGGAGCGCGAGATTCGCGCGACGGGGTAGAGCGCCGCGCTGTAGTCCTCCGGGCTCGCGTCAGTGGATGCGGTGCAGCGCCGCAGGTGCTCGCAGAGCGTCGCCACGAGCCCCATGTCGGCCAGCGAGTCGGCAATCGCGTCGGAGCGGATTAACGCCCCGATGCACCATGCCGACATGCGCGCTGTGCGTGGCGGGCCGTTGAGGAGGCCCTTCGTCACGAGCAGCTTGGCAAGATTCTCCTTCAAGAGCCCGCTGGCGACCTCGGCGCTGCGACAGATGCGCGTAAGGCACCACACAGCGAGCGTCGCGAGCTCCTCCGACTGCGCCGCGTCGAAGATCTGGATCAGTGTGCTCGCGGTACTCGTGCGGAATATTGTGTTGGCTGTTATAGGGTCGTGCCTGCACCCATCGTCAACATCTATCGGTGCACGTTCAAGTGGGCAATCAGCACGTACGTGAGGATGCCCAAAGTTATTAACACCGTTCCAAGCCCTATACCATCGACTGCGCGCGTTTTTAGTAGGGTGATGAGCGTCGGTATGGTGCCCGCTGTGACCAGCTTCTGCGCCTCCTTGTCCGACTTGCAGCCGAGGATCTGCACCTTCTCCAAATAGGTGTCGACCGCCTCCCGCTTCCGGCCTTCCTTCACCTCCGTGTGCAATGCACCCGCCAGCAGGCTTGCATTCGGTGCTAAAACCAATTTTTTTCATATCACTGCCGGAGACGACAGTCAATCCAACGTACCAGTCCCGGTGCTTTGAACAGTGCTCGGCGCACTGCAGAGCGACTCCGCGCTGGACGTGTTGAGCGAAGTCATGCCCGTGCTGGCGCTATATTCCGACGGGAAGCCGGCGCTGCTGCTTGGCGTACGCTTCAGATACGCTGACTCGACTGCGGGAGACAGGTTGGAGTACCCCCGCGGCAGAGAGGGTAGGCTGCGGGGGCTTTCGAATGCCGGCGGCTCTTCCCCGATATTCCGCAGACGGCTCGAAGCATACCGGGACGAACCCCCTATGCGCCGGTTTACCTCGGCGCATATGAATGTGGGATTGACGACTCACCAGAGGACGAAGTTCGGAGCGATGCAGACGGGCCGATGGACGACCCTGTTATTGTCAACTCACTTGACGTATGGCTTCGAGGTGCAAAATACTCACCAGATGATGATGATGTGGTGGAAATTGACAGAGCTGGTGCCAGCACCCGACGATCCATCCAAGGCATATCGGTGGATTGCAGGCGCAGCGAATTATTAAACATCAGCCTCAGGTCTTCGTCGCCTTCCTTCCTGTGGAGGTCAGCCGTCGTGCTGTACATATCGGGCTGTCCCGCGACTGTGTCCATTAATCTGAACTGCGTTATCGATGGGGGAGCGGAGGTAGCATGATGCAGATCGGAGGCCACTTCGTATGCAGGTGGTCCACTAACTGTGGACAGACCCTGCTGTCCGCGCCTTGAGTGGAAGGACGGCATGCTCTCCGAATTGCTGGTTGGCGGGGGAGCAGGCAGCGAATATTGCCTGTGGGCCGCTTCCCGCACAGCTTGGCGGGAGTCAGCCTGAAAAACGGTCCGAGAGCGAGGAAGGCCCAAACCTTCACTCTGCATCACGCACGAGCTGCGACTGCGGGGGTCTGGGCGGATGCTTTTGGCTGTTTGAAGAAGCTGGACGATGTTGTCGAAGCTTGGGCGCAGACGGGCATCGCGGGTCCAACACTTTTCCATGATGCCCCAGATGTGATCCGTCAACGCGAAATCCTCATCAGGTCGGTCGGGTCGACTGTCTTGCCGGACGACGAGGCGGAATATCTGCTTTTCTGACAGGATTCCCCAGGGAGGCTTCGACGTGAATATCTAAAAAAGTCTTTCAGGCGCAACGTCTGCCGCCAACATCAAAATGCGCACCTCGAGGGTGCTCATCGCCCAGGCGAACACATCCGAGGGTCGTGATATCGTCTGCAATGTCGCTCAGTAACGTTGGAAGCAACATATATTCAGGATACCCACACCCTTCCATGCTTCCGGACTGAAATATCTGTGGCCGTTGCTTCCACCACTCGTTTGAACTTCGACCATACCATAGTCCGATATACAGGCCTTCCCATCGGTCATGATCAATATATTGGTGGGCTTCAGACTGCCGTGGACAACGCCGCACTGATTCGATATGAGCCACAGCAGGGCATAGCACTATACATCCATAACGCACCGCGTGGAGATATTGCATCCCGAGTGCTACATCAGACACCTTGAAATGGGATTCATCAACTCGTAGGCAGGACCGCTGCAATATGTGTGTACGCACAATTCTCGCCCGGTCCGCATGTGGATACTGGCGCAGGAAATTCCCCACGTTCCCGTCCGGCTGGAATTCCGTGACGACGTAGAGCGGGTCTGCGTCCGACGGCGAAATTCCGAACATTTTGAGGACATTGGGATGCTGCAGGCCAGTCCACAGTTCTCCTAGTTCCTGCAGTGCCTGCGAGAAGGGAAATTTGTCATTAGAATCACCAGTGGAGCATCTATCCTACGCTGGACTCCGCCTGTTTCGAAAGGACTTGAATGAGAACGCCGTTCTCCTTCCATCGACCATATGTGATCTGTCGGCCGCCAACGCTTGTCTCGTCTTCTAGCTCGATCTCGTCGGGACGGATAACCCATGTCGGGGTCGGGGGGATTATGGGGTCCGACATGGCAGAGCAAAGCAAGACGATGCGCTGAGTCTCATCACATATCTTAGCGTTATCTGGCTGCGATAAGACGGCGTAGCTAAGGCTCTACAAGAAACTTCCGCGGAAACCGCACAAGCCATTGACAACTAAGGTGGGCGCAAGACTTTGTGGCGGCTTACGGCTTTTTTTGATCACTGGAGACCAAACTTTCAAATGAAAGACCGGAACCGCATACAACTATAGAGGTGCCGAACACCTCCTGACCATTTATTTGGTTTCGGGAGGTGTATGTGCTATTGCCGATCACATTTCCTCCACCATCCCGGCCAACTTCCAAGAAAAGAAAAGTTTCCAATGATTACCATCCCTTTCGACGCATTCGGCGAGGGCTATTTCCTTCACACCTTGACCTGGCACCATGTCTTCCCATGCTCCGAGCCATAGTATGGCGAGCCCTCTCAACTCTCCCCAATCGTTGAGCCCATACCCGCTGGATGACGACAAGCGCTTCCAGATTGTGGAGGCTCCCGTGCGGCTCCAGTACGAGCAGACCCGGGGCTCAGTCTACCGCTCCGTCAGCTGGATCTTTGGCTTCAGGGAGAAGTACAGTTTGCTCAACTGTGAGTTCAATTCCGAATGCCCAATGGTTGACTTACGCTGTCGGAGGCGTTGTCTGGGGTGGAGCACTCATAGGATTCTGCCTTGCTCGGAGCCCAAGTATGAATCCCGAGCGTACTCCGACTGTGCTTCCCCCAGGTACCGTGTTTTGGCTTGCTTTCTTTCATCGGAATGAATAACCTCGCCACAGGCGAATGGTTTGCTCTTCGCCAGCCAACGTTCAAAATCAATCTATTCATCCACATATATCTGTCAACAAGTACGTCTCGACTGAACCGCAATGCTTTATCTTGTTTTGAAGATAATCCAGTTGGTGGTATTTTCGCAGTCCTCCAATTCCTGCCAGTTATTCGTAGGGTAAGCCTGTATCACCTGGCCTATCTACATCCAAGTGACTGGTATCCCCTTTTCAGAAAATGGTCATCATACATAGGTTGAACGGTAAGAAAGCTTGGGGTTATCATGTATTGTATTGAAGCTATACCCAGGATACGGTGTGATATTCTGTCTGATTGTGGGTAATATATCAGGAGCGATCGTTGCCCGACGGTCCTTCGGTGGGGAAATCAACGCCCAGTCCGGATATTACATTCTGGGACTCATGATAGCTTTTTCGGGATGCATGGGAGTATACAACGTCAAAAAGGATACTCGCCGTCACAGAAAATGGATGCTGCGTACGTTGAATGTGAATGATGAATTTTGTTTCAACTCACTTTTGCGAAGGGATGGTGGTATACTTCGCAGCGGCCGTCTCGGGGCGCCTCATCATGCTAGCTGCGAGCGAGATAATTACGAGGATTGGGACCTACTACTCAGTACGATGAGCCAGCTCTGCCTGAGTCCAGTGTTTATCTTCTATTCCAGGTATGGACATGCGAAGATGTGCTAAACCTGGTCAGCGACCCAGGGGTCCTCCACACTTCCTACCCACAGTGTGTGGTGGAGGGGATTAATCCAAGCGCCGTCTGGGTGGCCGTGCTTGCCTCATCGCATGCCGGACCTCTCTACCTTGCATCAGCCCTTCGCACTGTCCATGGTGAGTTCATTCTCCGCCTCATTCTATGCGGGAGCTCATCTTCGCTAGGCATGGGTCTTTGGATCGCAATCATCATTCACGTTCTCGGCGCCGAATTCTATGTACGTCGCGGAACTTTAATTTCAATTGATCTACAATCCTTAATTTCTGTCCTGGCAGATCGAGAAAACCGAGGCGTTCAACCAAGTGCGACTTGACTTCGCACTTGAGCCCCTCAATCATGCGGATTCCACGGTCTCTTATTAATATCCGGACTCTGAGTCCTAACTGCGTTTCGCATCTCCCTGGACGTCTGATGTTGACAGTCGCGCTCCTACCTCTGTTCGAAGCTGGTACAGTACGTTGTTTTAGTGTAACTTATTTATGTCCACGCCACCGAATCAACCCGTCTCCAGGCCCGAAGATGGATAGGCTCAATAGGCTTCAAGAAGAATGCCACTGGCTGGTGACTCTTTTCTGCCCAGATCATATGAAGCCCGGGAGCCGCAGTTGACAGGATCTTTCAGCAATTAAGAAACGTATGTGCTAGCAGCAGGCCCATCGACAACGGACGTCCCTCTGCGCACTGCCAGAAATAGACGACCCACTGTATTTCAAACAATCAGTCGGTATTGATCCTCAACGTTACCTGCTTCTCCCGCCCTTTAATCTTAAACTGTTGCCCTTACCGACCTTCAGAAAACGGCACCTCCACCGTTTCCATCGGTTCCAGTGAGTCTTGCTTGCAATCCTTCTCCCGACTCATAGCTCTGTTACGAGTCGTCTTCAGTCACCAATTTAGACGCCTCACGCAACAGGTGTTCTCCCGCGCTCCCGTGGTGATACCTACCCGCGCGATTGTGGGAAGCTTTTTATTCTGAACCCTCCGGAATCCAATAATCTCAATCCCAGGTGCGGACACAGAGCGTCGCAGAGGATAAAATCATGAAAACACGTAATGCTGTAGGATGCTGAATAAAGCCAGCACACCTCCTCACACCTTCCCGAGTCGGTGTACTTCGCAGTATGTCAACAATCTGGAAAATGGCTGAATTGAGTTGCAGCGTGCGTTTGTCAGCCTCCAAGAAAACATTGGCGTTGAGCAACGATGTTCCCCCGAGACCTGTTCAGATCAGAAAAGTACGTATCGCCGCGGAGAACACACACCATTCCCAACAAATGCATTTTGGCCCGCGCCCAGTATGAGGTGGTAAAGTCCGGTGGGCTTGCCAATCGCAACATCCTCCAACGGTCCACTAGCTCTTCCGGCGTTCCCGGATACATGAAGCTGCGGAAACGCGCTCTTCAAGTCGCTGGGGTATTCCCCCGCTACAACGAGACTGAAGACGCGTTCCAGGCAAGGGGGAATCAATATTAAAATAAAAAATATAGGGTAGGAGGGGGGGGGTCTAGAAAAAGGGCTTAAAAAACTTTTTGACCTTCTTTTTGGGTTAGTTTGAAATAGCCCCCAAATGCTTTGAGAAGGCTTAAAAATGGTCCTCTGACCTGTCCACTCTCTTTTGAGAGTCATTCCAAAGTCATTCACGCATATTGATCGGAATTCCCTAATTGGGACTCGATCACTACCATTGTGGGTGTAAACAAATTGACATTGACCTCCCTTCCTCAATTAAAAGATTTCTTGTATGAATTCTCATGCTCTTGGGTGATTTTGGGGCTTGCCTCAGTGTGTTTGAGGTAGGAATTCTGCCGGAGACAAGACAAATGATGCTGAGTCAGATATATAACATCAACAAGCAACTGATGGCCGGGTGAGCCGTGGGAAACTCCTTCCTCATATAGGCGGACGGGGGGGAGGGGGGTCCAGGATTTGGCCTTAAAAAACTTTCCGACCCTATATATGAAATTCGAAAGTTGATTCCCCCTTGGTTCCAGGCACACAGAAAAGCACTCACGCCATCTCTCGTTTCCAAGCTCTAAAACTGCCACGCTCTTCCCCGCTCTCGCCATTCTGCTGGCTGCGACATCGCCTCCGTACCCCGACCCGATAACAACGACGTCGTACTCCGGGCGCATCATGGGCACTGGTCTGCTCAATCTCGGAAACTTCGCTCCTTCTTCCGTGGCGTAAGTTGTGGAATAGTAGTCCGCGGTGTGAAGCGGAACCCCTCCATTTGCAATGTCACCCAGTCGGCTGTGGTAAGGGACAGAGCCTTCGGTGTCCATCGTCACTGGGAAATAGTGCAGAGCCGGTCCAAGAGCGCAATCCTAAAAATGTAGGAAGCAAAGTAGAATTTGAGACGGAGATCGATACGGACCAATGACCTGAATAGCAGCCCCGATGGAAAAACGGGTAGCCGCGTTCGGTATAGACAGCATTTTCGTAAGCCACAGCATTGGGACAAGAATCCGTTATATGTTTTGGCCCTGACGCGCCATGATGAGGAACGCCACGATCAGACCAAAAACTAGTATGCTTAGACTATCAAAGCACTAGTCGTGTAATCCTGTATGCGCAAAACGGGGGGAAGCAGCGCGTTATTTGGGTTTGGATTTGGGTTTGGATTTGGTTTGGAGCGAGGAAGATTTGGGATAGGCTATAGCAGATGATGGCGCCGGGAAGAGACAGCAGTCACCGCCGGGTGGCTGTGCAGCAAGTTATTCTCACGGGAACCGAAGGACGGAATCGGATGGTAGGTAGGAAGGACCAGTAGAAACAAATTGCGGGACGGGCCGTGCATCTACCTTCCCACCTAACTACCTTGGGAGCTACCGCCGTGGCTCTGTACTTTGTCATACCGATCTTTCAAGGCCTATCTCGGTTTTACTGCCCACTTGAGTGTCGATCACTGCGTTTGCTGCAAAATATCTGCAAGGCAGATATCCCAGCAGATATATAAAATATCGTAAGGTATCCACCAGGTTGATATCTCGGGTATCACCATGCAGACACTGGGGTAGACAGCAACTCTGTCTGACAATATCCACTACGTAGATACTTGCGATATCGCAAGGTGTCCACCGGTAGTGATGTTCCCGGCTTGGCTTCAAGCCAAAAAGCCGTGAAGCCAAAGCCCCTGCTTTGTAAAGCCAAGCCAAGCCAAAATGACGGCTTTGGGAGGGCTTTGGCTTTGGCTTGTGACCTGCAAAGCCAAAAGCCAGGGCTTCGAGCCCCGGCTTTGAGTAGTACAAGCAATAACAATTAATGGCAGTTCCGACAACATATATCCACATATCATACCCTCATTTAATGGATGTACCCATGGTGGCTGAATATTAGAGCCTGAAAAGTAGTTTTCAACACCTAGTATCCAAATGCGGCAAATCCATCACAAACCCGGGATCTGCCGTAGAAAAGTAGAGGACTGCTGCAAGCAGCTAGGAAGCATTCTGGCATCCAAAACCTGTGTGTGTTGATTATATTGACTGAACTCATTATGGCTTCCTGCACAGATAAGTTGCAAAGTGCCCCATCAACCAAAAAGAAATTAACGAGAAAAATCCCCAAAGCCGGGGCTTGGGCCAAAGCCAAGCCAAGCCCAGCCCTACCCTGGGGCTTTGGCTTTGGCTTCATGAATCCTCAAGCCAAAGCCCGATGAAGCCAAGCCAAAGCCGGGGCTTCCAGGCCAACGTATCATCCACCGGATATTCCTGGATAGCACAATTGTCTCTTTGTTATCCACTGGTACATAACTCAATTATTCTGTGATTCAACGTGTCCGAAAAACTTAAGTATCCTACAATGGATAGTCACTCTATCCTCTGCATTGGATTACGGCCCGATATATTGCAGTTAAGTTAGATTAGATTAGATCACATCGCCATCAATTCCGCCATTATTCCCGCCATCAACCCGCCATCAACACCCGCCGCTCCGTATGGACGGAAATTTGTATTGGGGTCCCGGAAGTCGCCTTCGATTTCGCCCTGAATGAAAATGTCGGGATCAGTTCCGCTGCAGCTATTTGAGCGCACCCGTGAATGTCTTGTTCAGATGCTGACGAGCACCTCATGATCTGGGTGGAAATTGGACAGCCGAACTTGCGGAGTACGAGATGCGATATATATATGATTCTTGGCTAGCCAGGAGAGGATTCGGTGTGGCAGGGCGGAGGCCAAGTCAGAGATCTTGCTCGAGCTGCTGTTTCCTGTGCTTTGCGGCCGTAACTCTCCGTAACTGGAGTGCGGAGAAGATAATAGGTATGCTCGTAGTTAGCGAAGCCTTTGCACTGCGAATAAGCGACGGTGTTTTGGAGTTGGTCTATGATGAATGTACCTACCATGGCACCAGGTCGCCTTTTGAACTGTCCACCAAGAATTCAAGAGATGTCTGGCAGATTATGCTCAGAGTATCTGTCTGAAGGATACCTGGAGGGATACTTGAGGTATCTCCCATGGTGGTTAGCGCAAGATACGTTGACAGACATCAACAGATAACATGCTGGATACCTTGGATATCTCCCGCAGCGGATATTCCGTGTATCTACCCATCAATATTGCCGGACAGCGTCGGACACTTTCGGACACCCTAGGAATCACAAGCTATCCACCCCGGCGGATATTTTGCAGCAAACACAGTGGATTTCTCAGCGCCATCGGGGTTCCGACCCGCCAAGGCTCAAGCCGTCTTGTATCAGTCATCCCACAATTCAGACAATGGCGAGGTGACGGCCAGGTACCTTACTGCCAAGCCAGCGCCGAGGAACCGGAACACTGGTCTCAACCAAGGGCGTTCGGGCCGGTCAAGCCGGGACCTAGGGCAGGTAGGTAGGGTCGGCCGTCAGGCCGAAAAAAAAAAAAATGGGCTTCTTCCCAAACTGTCCCTAGAATATTGCCGAATGTTTCACAAATTATTTGGCAGCCCTCCGAACTTGATTTCAAGCACACCACAATAATTAGGACTGCCCTAAGGCAAATTTCCACCCACATCGAAGTGCAAGTGAATCCCGTGGTTGCCGCCCATTGTGAAGTACTATGATCCCCACGCTGCAAAATCTACTATTCATTCTTTCAATGCTACGACAGTCCTTGCTGATATTAGCGAGGTTGCGCAACAGCCATTGGAGCCATTTGATGGCTTTCCGGCAGTGCGCAAAAATGGCAGTTCAATGGCTCCACGGAGCCATATGAAGCCATTGACGTCATTTTTTGGCGGTGGAGCCATTCGCTTGCGCACTGCCAAAAAGCCATCAAATGGCTCCAATGGCTTCTGCGCAAGGTCTCTAATTCGATCTAACACATTTTTATGGTATCACCTGCTCTGCCTCGACCTTGAAAGTGTCTATGTAACTTATTTCTAAAGGGAACGATGTATTTGGAGAGGTGCCAACACTCAGTGAGTTGGAAGAAGGATTGGATTACAATTTTTGGGAGGATGTTAAAGGCTTCGGGAAAGCTTTCAAGAAGCCATACCCATGAGGAGAATGCCTGCAGGTTTTCCTCTTGCTACGAAGTCTATACAATACTTTGAAAAAAAAAAGATGCAAGTTGTGTTTAGGCTTCTGGTCACTGGTGCATTCAGTGAAACCCTGTTTTGAATATGAGTGGATTATACAGGGCATTTCCCATTGAAAACAGGTGAAACAAGACCCGTACAACTGAGGTTGAACCTCCGCTTATTGTGCCGATGAGTTCCGGGTGTTCGGCATCGCTCGGCGCTCCCGGAAACAGCCGAGATTCACATCACGTTGTAGGTAGGGTCAATGAAAAGGTTGTTTTAAAAAATAACGGCCCAGGTGGATTTTTTGACAAAGTTGAACCCCCTTGGTCTCAACAGATCATTGAGCGGGTGGAACTCAGTTACGCTCTGCAACCCATTTATGTTCATGCGGTCAAAATCCTACATGGGTTAACAAAAGAAAAATTCTGCAAAATTGCACCGGAGCAGATAGAATGCAGCAAAAGTCTACTGTACGCGACCGGGTACTGGGCCACCTTAGCATTTTCACTACTGTCGAAGGAACAGGTACTATTCACCCCGTCCAAAAGTCTAGAATATCGAAGGTGTACCTCCTAAGAATGTCCTAAATAATTTTGGTGAATTTACACCTCCTTTTGACATCTCCACGAATTTCCTTTGACAGTGCGGCCCGAAAAGGCAATTGATGAGGTACTGGGCCACCAGCCCTAACTCGACGCTCTCGTTCGGAATGGGACTGCGGTGCATTTTACATCATATAAGATGGTCCGTTGGACAAATCGGCACATGTTCCCGATACATCTGAGCCATAACAGGGTAGTACACAATCATATTTATAACCCGGTACTGACCACAAAATCGACGTTTTGGCTGGTACAATTACTGTGAAAGGAATAAAGGAGATGGAAACCCAAAATTAGGTGCAGGGAGCTTCACAGGAAGGATATGAACGTACCTGAGTTCCCATCCCCACAACTTAATACGGCTGGTTCCTCCAAAAAAATGTTTTTCCTTGGACCATGCAAAATGCCTGTTTTCCGGTATCGGACAGTGGTGGGAGCGAAGGAAAATAGCGAGAAGGCTGAATAGCATCTAGGATTCACGGAAGCATGGCTGTAATGGCCCAGATTGAGTGCTGGCATTCTCCGGTTCCCGGCTGTCTTGATATACGGGTGGTTAAATTGGGCGGCTGGGGATCGGACCAAGCCCAAAGACAAGGTTGTAGCAGACGGAATGGCGAAGATACATGAGCAAATGGACTTCAGGTTGAATGCGACGGTTCTTGTGAGTGCATAAAGCACTTAAACTGGAGAATCGGCGACAGATTGAGGAAGAAACGAGCAAAACGAGTGCGGCTTCCCGGTGCGGAGCTAAGAAAGTGATGTTCTCACCCTTCGGCCCGCTGTCAAACAGCGCACAGCCTTTGATCGAGTTATCCATTTCCGTCCAAATTTGGTGTGGACCACCGTCTGAGGTTCCATTGCCTCCCCCAAGACCCATAATGCCAATGATTTCATCCTATGAAGACTTATTGACCAAATGGCCCACTACCTAGTGTGGCCCACTACCCAGTCACATACAGTACTTGATGTTAACACTAAATGTGAACCTGTCTATTTTCAGCTATTTAGCGGCCCACCAAACCTCAACTTCATTTTCATGATTTACAGCTTCCCATATCGCTTTGACGGAAACGACGGAGCCTCCTGTATTCAATTCAACCCTGGGAATAACCAAACTCAGAGTTCGTAGTGATAACATATCGAGCAGTGAAAGGCTTCATCAGAATTTTGGTTGCCTTTCTTTACCCTTACCTGCTCTGACTGGGGTCTGGGTTTTGTCAATCATCTTCTCGTCGGCCGTCCATTGTATTTTCCAGGCGGGCGAGGTCCGTTCTAGATCGGCTGCCCGAAAGTGTTGGTCAAGTGAAGGCCACAGAACACTTCTCCACCGGTTGGTTTTAACATCCCACCCTCGCGCCAGATACTCATGAGGTGGAATACTGGCAACAGCAGTTGTTGATGGTCGCTGACCGAATCTCGCAAAAAAGGCAGGAACTGGTAGCTTGCTGGTGCTTGATGTTCCTTGACTCTGAACTTTGACGATGGACAGAGAAAGTGTGCCTGGTTTATTCCTCTCAACTTTCGCTGAATTGCTTTTATCAGCTCAAGCTTCACAGCAGCATTGCTTGAAACACTTACTCTCTGGCAGGTTGAGCGACTCCGTATTAGTCAGATCAATGTCTGCCTGCTCATACACAGACAATTTCTCTTCCGTTTTGATATTATCGAGATAACTCTGAGGGCAAGTTCAGTAAATATCCTGGGCCGTAAACCGTCAGACTGACGCTGGTGAGCACCACGATTCCTCTTATTTTCGCCTTCGACGTGGGGTCTGAAACCCAAAGCAACAATTGATTGCGGTTGACGAACGATATGGGAGGAAGCGGCGCTTCTGACCCCTTCAATTCAGAAGATCAACACGGAAATTTGGGTGAGTGAATAACGCTTACTGATGGTCGAAGATTAATCCCCATCCCTACTTTGACCTCTAGGGGACGAAACTCCTCACGATGATCGTCTAGTCGCCTGTCCTGTGACTGGTATGTGATATTGTACGACGTGTAGGATCTTCTGTCCTCGTCCCACTCATCCCCAATTTCATGCTCTACACGGCATCTGGGCATAACCTTGGCTGTTTTAGTTCAGCGAACCAGCAGAAGATGACCATCCTGCCTTATTATCGGTCGCCTCCAATACAGAGCCATGAGTGCGGTCGTACGATAAAGCCGCCGTGGCCAGGGGACTACCACTGGAAAATCCCAGGACAGCCTTGACACCTTTCTGAATCTGCCGTTGCTGTCCGTGCTTATATATCTGGTCGGGGGCATCAAACCCTCGGTGGAGGCTGAAAAGCGCGTGGTTAATGTTTAGATCGAAAACCGAGGCGAACTCACAATTCCCGGTCCATGATTGATTCCTGGCGGTGCGCTACGAAACCAATGCTGGCATAAGAACGATCCACACGAGTCTCACGCGGTCGAGTTTCGATCTTTAAATCAACCAGAGCGATAACTTCAGGTTGCGACAATGGTTGGGCCATGTTGGACAGATCAATACGCAATTCCGGTTCCCGATTAATAGTAAACTGGTAAATGTGTAAACGATAGTTCGGTTTGGGAGTTGCGTGTATTTACCTTGAAATTGTAGCCAATGCTGATCGGGTATGTATCGGTGGCGTTTACTTTGAGGCGAAGCTTGATCCTCGTTCTATGAAGTTGACTTTCCCACTGATCTTCCGTCTCAGTCGGTCCTCCACCGCCATCTCCGCCGTCCCCTCCACCGCGATCACCGTGGCGCGGACCACCATGATCTGTAGGGGTATCACAGATTTCCATCCGCTCAAATTCCCCACCGGAATCTTCACCTCCATCGTCCGGATTCCGTTGTTCACGCTCTTCCGAACCTCCACCGAAGTTCCCATCCCTAAAGATGTTCAAACCCGGAGAATTTTCGTCGCTCCCTTCGCCATCGTTAGAGCTTCCATGCTGGCCGGAATAGCCAATGTGATTTGGCATGCTACCGAAATCAGTGTCCCGTGGCCTATTTGAACAATTGAGCTTCCACTGTGAATATATTGTCTACACCCACAGTAGAGCTTTGACGGGATTGTCACCAGCCGGTCGAACGACAACCGGAAACCCCGATGACTTGGCGAGAGACTCGGCAGCATCTACAACGAAGGCATGCTGATACGGTCCGAAAATTGCTAGGCCGGGAGTGGTCGGGAAAAGCATCATAGCAAAAGGCCCACCATAGCCGCTATTTTGAATAGAAGCGAGAAGTGGATCATCCCAATGTTCTTCTATCCACAACGCCGCCTGTGAGGGCTCATGAACAGATATAACACATCCCCCAACGCCCAGAGTAGTTTGAATTGCGGTGACGTCTTCGGTGGTCAAAGAGCTGCCATTTTCGCTAACGATTGCATATGAGCCATTTCAATGGTATACGAAGTAAAAGATTACTGACAGAGGGGTGTCATTGTCTGATGGATATATCACGAAGGTTTCGACTTCCGCATCTTCTGAGTTGGAGTCCGTGTCGAAAGGATTGTATGGACCATCATGGACCAGACTGACGTCCGATTCTCCCGTGATTGTGTTCTCATAGTACCTCTGCAACGGAATGAACGGCCTTGAGCGAACGTGACATTGGAGTTGAAAACTCACCTGGAGATCAGATCGGACCTCTGGGGATTGAAGTTTTTCATGCATCGGCTCAACAGGCCGCTCTTGCTTTTGCGCCGCGGCTCTCGTCAAAGTGGTGAAAAACGATTGAAGTACCGAGTTTTGATCCATCCAAGGCATATCGGTGGATTGCAGGCGCAGCGAATTATTAAACATCAGCCTCAGGTCTTCGTCGCCTTCCTTCCTGTGGAGGTCAGCCGTCGTGCTGTACATATTAGGCTGTGCCGCGACGGTGTCCATTAATCTGAACTGCATTACCGATGGGCACTGCGGGGATATGAGAAAGTTTGCAGCGAAAAATAAGCAAACAAAGTTTTCCTAGGGTTTCCTGAGTGAAATTCCCAGGAGTTCGCAGGAGGAAAAAGCTGGGGAATTTTTAGCGTACTTTTCCTCCAAATAATCACGAGATCTTTCCCAAGCGAAATTGCGGGAAATTTTCCAGCTGTTTTTCTTCCCGAAAAAGTCGAGACCTTTGCGGAAGAAAATTTTGAGGAGATTTTTCCAACGGAAAAGTTTGAGGACTTTCCCGAAGAAAATTCGCGCGCAAAATTCGCAGGATTTTCCTGGAAGAAAAGGCGGCATTTTTCCTTTGAGAAATCCTCAAAGAAAAAGCTGGCAATTTTCTCTGGAAAATATGCGGCGCCCGCTCGGCGCCCGCTCGGCGGGCTCTCGGCGCCTCCTCAGCGGTCGCTCGGCGGGCCCTCGGCGCCTCTCAGCTCAACACCCTGGGCGCACTGGCGCAGCGCCGCAAGCTCATCGTGGCGTGTATATTGACTCTTTTGGCAGTTTCGTTTTAAATTATGCCTACGCCGAGCACCTGGAGAAGGCCGAGCTGAAAAAGGATCAGCGTGACTTCACAGAGGTCTACAACGTCTACGATCGTTTCTTTGGGGTACTGCGGGCGAATCTCGCACGACTGTCCGTCGTCCCGGAACCCGAAACCCCTGCACAGGAGCCCACTGCTGACGCCAATGGTGCCGAGGCCCGATACACCCCTGGCCAATCCAAACCAAGACGAGCTTAGCGAGCGCAAGAAGCAATACTCGAACGCATGGATCAATTACATGCGTTTCGCGCGTCGCGCTCAAGGGCACAAAGCATGCCGAGATGCATTTGGCAAGGCGCGCAAGGACCCATTCGTCGGGTGGGAGGTTTACGAGGCGGCTGGTGTGTGATGTATTTTTCCACGTCTTACTCGCCTTCATCCTTTCATCAGCTCTGACGGAATATCGCTGCATATGGACGATGGGCGGTCGGTCGCAGCCCGGATCTTCGAGACTGGGATGAAAATGTTCGGCTATGACGTGGCATACGTTCTCAGCCATTTAAGCTTCTTGCTCACAGTCAACGACGAGAACAGTAGGTCATTGCACAGCTGCACCCTAACAGTGTCCTCATCGATCTCCTAGATGCGCGCGCACTTTTTGAGCGTGTAATTGGGACGTTTCCACCAGCGGAGGCCAAACCAATTTGGGAACGCTGGTCCCGTTCTCAGTACCAGTACGACGATCTCGAAGCTGTTCTGGAACTCGAGCGGCGCATGGCAGAAGTCTATCCCAATGGTGCGTTCTCTCGTCTCAGTCTTTCATCTGATACCATCGTATCGAAATTCAATGCCAATTTCTTTCTGAGTACATCCCACCCGTGAACTCCGAGTTTGATCTCTAAATTAACGTCCCTTTCCAGGTCCTGTCTTCAATACCGAAAACCTCATGGACAAATCACGAACTGCCGTGATACCGAGCTCGAGTGCAAGAGCACGTTCTCCTCCTCCGCAGCCGCCGCCTAGATCTTGTACGTATCCCCAATCCTCCGGCCGACATTCGTCCCTTATCGTATGATTTTACAGCCGGAAGACCACCCCCAGATTATGGGCCCTATCAGGGACCCCAGAGCATACCAAGGGGCGGACGGGGCCGCTACTGACGAAACACGAGCTCAGTATGTTATGTACATCTTGGGACTGAAAAAAAGTGTGCTTTCCGCCACATCTGTACCATATCACACGCGACTCTTCGTTCGCAGTACATATCGTATAATTGCAGATTGTTTGATGAATGGGAAACCAATACAAAAGCACTGAGGAATACAGAGAGAATAATAGTGGGTTACATATCGGCGTCGGAATCGTCCGCGGACCTGCTCTACAAACTCCTTAACAGGGTCGTGCAGCTCGCGCACCGCCGGGTTCCGATCCCACTCTGTGCGGTGCCGCCAAATCGTTGCCAGACATGTTGCGCGTAGCTGTTCTAGTTGCTCTAGTGAGCGAGCCTGTAAGATCACGCAGCGACGTTTCGAGCTGTGCGACGAGTTCGTCGTCGATAATGAAGTCGGGGAGGGGTGGGGTTGGAGTGCGCTCGACTACGACGGGTATGGCGGCGGTACGGGCTCGGGTTCGAGCAATTTTGGTCTTTGAGAAGGCGTCGATGGTGCTGCAACGTCCAATGCGGGCGTTGTCTGGAGCAGGGAGTCGAGAGCAATGGAAGAACCAGCATTAGGGGAGGGTGCATATGGCAGGCCACTATTGGATGGGCCGGCGAGGAAAGGATCGTCGTTGGCGTTTCTGA
Organism: Mycena crocata; assembly: GCA_029281795.1. Classification (NCBI taxonomy): domain Eukaryota; kingdom Fungi; phylum Basidiomycota; class Agaricomycetes; order Agaricales; family Mycenaceae; genus Mycena; species Mycena crocata. Next base: position 93,251 of record JARJCP010000199.1, read on the forward strand.
GTTTGCGGCTTGCGTCGGCGCGGGACGTTTGTTCGTGTGTGAGAGTGGATTCGGCGTGTGTCGTTCCCTACTGCGTGCGTCCGTGTCGGCCATTGTACCCAGGACTCGTTAACTGATGCAACGAAGAGAATGGGAATGGCACGCACCTTTTGACCCAGGAGGCTGACTGTGGGCAGTGCATTCGGCGGTGGGTTGGAATGGGGATGCGTTGGCGTGCGAGATGGATGGCAGGGAGGAATGTTGAATGAGTTGCGGGGACGGCTTGCGTTTGCCGATAAGAAGCGTATATGGGCGCAGGTAGGCGAGTGCGTGCGCGTTGGCGAAGGGATCGGAGGCATGACGTCGACGCGAAGAAGTCAGAGAGGCGGAGGAAGGAACGCGGCGGACGAGCCGATGCGGACGAGCGAGGAACGACGCGGACGAGGACGAGAGAGGGAGACATGGACTATGATACGAGTCCAGCGCGAAACTGGCGGATGTCGCACCGGCGATGGGCGCAGACGGAGATATAGACGGGAGGTGCGAGTGGAACGCGTCGACGGGCAAGTGCAGACGTCGTGTGACAGGGCAGGAAGGGTGGCTTGCGTTGTCGCCATACCAGGGAGCCGGAGGCCAACGAGGAACCACGACGAGACGATGATACCGATCGTCGTCATCGTGGTCGGGAACAAAGACGTGGGTATCACGCAGGCCACAACGGCCAATAATCAGTTGAAGCATTCCATTTCGTAGTTGTACATTGCGTGCTCTCGTTTAGATCCTTGAGATCTCCTCTTTCACCAACTCCCAAAATCAAGTCGTTCTGTAAAAGAAAAAAGTTGAGCACGCGCGGACGAAAAAATTGAGAAGTAGCCACGCACCATCAGTCCAAGTCCATCTTCTCGCAGTCCTTAGCGTCGCGCTTGGCCTTGAATGACTCCATGTATGCGTTCCCCGACGCATCACGACAAAACGCGGCCCTCTCACCCACTTCAAAATCGCTCCTGCCTTAGCGTAGGCGTCTCCACCCTTCGCGTATTTGTTGCAGGCGGCCTCCAGCCTGGCGATTTGAGTTGCAGTCGAGGTCGTATCGGCGGCCCATGCGCGCAGAATGTCTCCTGCGGCTACGAATTCCTGCGCCGACTTTTGTACCGCCGCTCCCATATATTCTTTGCTGATGTCTGACATGATCTGAATCCGTGTCAGCAGGCTGAAAGGGAGTTTGACGATGTAAAACTCGCCTAGTTCGAAATCAGGATCTGTTTTTGGGGCCTGGGTGAGGTGCTGTAGGAAGTATGTTTGTGGGTGCTAGCAAGGGAGGTTTGATCACGTTTGGCGTCGATGGAGTTTAATCGACATGAGACCTCGTGTAGATCCTCCCTCAATTTCGTTCCTCTGACTCTGCCCGCTGCCCTTTCAGCGGAGAATGCCATCCTGCTCATGTCTATTCAGATTCCAATGCCCGAAACCACCTCAACGGAAAAGAAATACGCACGTCTGCTGCTCGTTCCTTGAAACGATTTCACCTCTGCCTATCTCCCTCCCATCGCTCTCTCTGAAACGCGTATTTCACAATCCGCGAACCTGCTGCTAATCGGGCGGCCAGCGCTTATTTAGAAGCACGTGACTGAACGAAATCCCGCCACACAACGCCAAACAGCTGGAATTTAGGGGCTGTGACGCGGTGGGATCACTGGTGCGATTCGGCGTCTAGAAGTGCGGAATGAGTTAGTAAATCAAGTAAGGAAAGGGAGCCGTCGAGCAGGCGTACCTGTGATGACTCTCCAATAGGAATCTACCTTTCGAAATCGGTTGAACAAGGCACTTGTCGAGCAAGGGTGACTGGTTGATTCGAAATCGTTCAGTACCTGTATGTAGCCAAATCAACGATGTCAGGCACCTTTGCAAAGGTTGCCTCGGGTAATCTGGAGGTCACGCCCGCTACGAAGCCCGATTCAAGGAAATTCGATATCGAAGTTGAACTGCAGTTGGGTCGACGCCGTTGAGTATACATCACTGAGGATAAATTCTGGAATAGATATCATTTGAGCATAGATAGAGTCGACGGAATCGAACGAAGGAACGCGTACCTCTGGCGGCTACTCAAACCGATCCGCATCTTCGAAGTTGGAGGCGAGAAATTACTTGCGCTTGCGACGGACATGAGAGTCCGTGGGAAGGTACGTCAAATTGCACTCTTAATAAGTAAGGTATTCGCATCTGGCGCTTGAATTTCTGAACACAAACACGCATTAGAATTACATGGAAATTGATTACAACATGGGAGACATACCTGAGCTTTCGAGGTGCTCGCGGGACGGCGATGCATGAATCTTGCACTTGAAGCCCCGGACCCCCCAAACATAACGAGATTATAACGTGTGGAGTGCCAGTGCTGGTCGGCCCTGAACCGCTGTAGTTTGAGTTGTAGTCCACAGAGTTCAGATATACATACATGAATAGCTTGGTGAATGCCCGGAGGTGACTCCATCTCTAGTCGAATTGGTAGTAATTCCATCAGTGGTTCTTCGCGAGTCTGAAAAAAAGTCAAGGGTCATCACTCGCGTTCGCCGTCCTGCGCGAGTGGTGGAATTTCATGAATGTGATGATCGACGATTTCTCTACCCTGTCCGGCTGAGACCTACGGCCTGCGATCTCAATTGACGCGGCAGTCAAGATCTGCATCCCACTCGCGCTCGCCGTCCCGCGCGAGTGGTGGATTTTCATCCATGCACGACCGCGCATCGTGAGTTTGAGGCCAGCCAGAGGGCACTGTTTAATGCTTCGCGAGATTTGGAGCTAAGGAGCGAAGGGCTATGAGATTGATTTCGCAAGCCGAGGATACACTTACCGGCAAGAAAATTCGGAGGTCCAGATTGAATTACACCAACGGCACTCGTGTCTGCCGTCAACGTCGATCCAAGTCGCAGGTCGTGACGATATTCATAATTCAGTCCATAGGTACGTAGTGAAACAGAGAGCGCCCTTTCACAGTGAAAGAAATTCATTGTTCGTAGGCCAGAGCGTTTTGAGGGCCAACGGCCCAAAAAGGAAAGCCCAAGATCAATGGAGCTTGAGGCGCCATTGATCAATATTGATCACTCGGAGATAATTACACGGTTCTACAGACACCCGAGAACCGCGCAATAAACGAAATTTCCAGCCACAAGTGCTAGGACCATTGTCAGCCAAAAAAAAAAAAAAAAAAAAAGAAATGTCACTAACACTAACATGTGAACGCGTCCAAGTGTCATATTTATTGTTCAATAAGTTGAGTCATAGCGAAGATGGGTGCGACCTCTAATGAAGCCAAACCGGCAGAAAAAATTCCAACAATCGTCTGAAGAAAATGAGCGCATGGTCCGAGGAAAACACAAAAGCTCACCGCTGGTCATCCCGGGTGAGGGAAGTTCATCCATGAGGTGGTCGAGTCCCTCGCCCGTCCACAATCGCTGAATAAAGTCCTCGACCTGCCCGCGCTCCCGACCAATCAAGCATAGGCGACAGGGACCCATACACCCACCCACCCGCGCTCGCCGTCCAGCGCGAGTGGTGGAGTTTCGACCATGTGGTAGTCGATTCCCGTCCGTTTACACCGTCCGAACGAATGGAGCGCAGTCTAGAGCTGCATCCCACCCGCGCTCGCCGTCCCGCGCGAGTGGTGCATTTTCATCCATGTGATGATCGACAACTCCTCCACCCCGTCCGGATGAGGCTGCGGGCTGCGCTCCCAATTGACGCGGCAGTCAAGATCTGCGTCCCACTCGCGCTCGCCATCCAGCGCGAGTGGTGCATTTTCATCCATGTGGTGATCAACGACTCCTCCACTCTTTTGCACTGTCCGGCTGCGCTCCCAATTGACGTGGCAGTCAAGATCTGCATCCCACCCGCGCTCGCCGTCCCGCGCGAGTGGTGGATTTTCATCCATGCGCGACCGCCCATCGTGAGTTTGAGACCAGCCAGGCCACTATTTACTGCTGGGATTCCACTCGCGAGATCTGGAGCTAACAGAGAGCGACGGGCTATGAGATTGATTTCGCAAACCGAGGAAACACTTACCGGCAAGAAAAATTGGAGGTCCAGATCGAATTACACCAACGGCACTCGTGTCTGCCGCGAACGTCGGTCCCAGTCGCAGGTCGTGAGGATATTCGTAATTCAGTCCGTAGGTACGTAGTGAAACAGAGAGCGATTGAAGAACAAAGGCCTACGAGGCGACTGTGCACCAGGTAGGACTTGAGGTGAGTTGTGGAATCAGAAATCGGAAGTGATTTGATGACAAAGCCGCCATGAGTCCCAATCCGGTCTCGGCTCCTCAGCTTCTGCTTTTGTCTTCGACTGCTTGGTGCCCGGCGCCTCGCAGCCCTTGTCGTTAGATACCCAAGCACGGGTGCTTCAATAGATCCCTCCTCAGAGCTGGTACCCTGGGTTTCGTCCTTCACCCGTTGCAACTCTAAATCGAATATCTTCCCCCGTGCTTGAAGCACAATATTACATACGTCGAGACCTTTTGCAATTACATGTTGGTTTCACGCCCGCGAGCAATTTGGCACAAGTTGCCATAATATTTGGTCCTGCTGCGCAGTGGTTCAATTTAAATTCGCAGCTCCTGACCGCAGCACAAACTCAACTTTCAACCTCACTTGCAGTATTCATGTCAAGTGCACCGAGACTACGTTCAATTGCCGAAATGTTGACTTCCAAGGATAAGGAAGTATTGCGGGCCGTAGGTTCTCTCTCTTAGTATATCCTTGATAGATATCTAACTAGAACTCCCGAGTAGATGTCAGAGCTGCAAGCTGAAACAGAGTCTGAGTTCGCCAACGTTCTCGAGCAAGCCAGGGAAGATATTTGTGCTCTCAAGACTGTCCGTGACCAAACGTACAAAGAACTCGATGACGTGAAGAAGGAACGGGATCGGGCGAGGGAGGAGAGCAATGAGGTACTCTACCTTGTTGGGTCGGCAGACTTGCGGCGCGAGAAGGAGGTCAGTTCCAATTTTACTCTTGCCTAGCGCCACCAATCATAGTTTTAGATGACCAAGCGGGAAGAGCAAGCACAGTTTCAGCTTGGGAATGTAAAAGCGGAACTCAACAAAGCAAGAAGTGCTCTGGAAGAATCCAGCAGGGAACTCGACGCTGCCAGAAAACAAATCTACGAGGTGAAAAAAGAATGCGAGCAGTTGAAAAAGCAATGGGATCTGGCAAGAAATGAACACGAGACGGCTTTGAATCACCAAAACGCCTCGGAGGTGAAGGTGAATCTACATATTTCTGTATTGGAGGCAACGGTGACTTAATGTTGCGCCCTTGCAGGTCAATCAGGAGCACGACAATACATGGATGGAACTTACTTCGCAGTCATCCCGACCATCCACCGATCCTCTAGAGGTCATGATCTCTACCTCTACCTCAACCACGGTCCGTCTTCCAAACCCGACAGTGGTTTCAAAACAGAAGAACACTAGGCCTCATCTTCCCCCATCCTCTCACTCGTCGCTGACCTCGACCTGCCGTCCCTCTGAAACTCAGACTGGACGTGATCAGAGCGAGGACGACTGCGATCAGGTCTGGGAATGGGGTCGTGTTTTCGTTCCACGCGAATGTGCGACGTTCCCAGGCACCCTTTTTGCTCGCGATGTCGCTTACCTGTTTGAACACGTTGAAGAGAGAGACGAGGCCTCGATCAGGAAACGATTTGCGACCATGGTCCCTGGTGTCAAATTCGTGTATGCCACTTTCCGTGTCCATCGTTACCTTTGGGAGAACGCTCTGACGACGGAGCGCGAGGCGGCCAAAAATCTTCCGCGGCAACCTCATGGGCTGTGGAAGCAATGGGTGCAGACGTGCACGGTATCTAAACTTAAAAACAAAAGGACCCGCGAAAATAGGCAGAGTAACGCACAGAGGGGACAAATCGAGCAGGGGAGCGAGGAAGAGTCGGGCACTGAAGAGGAAGAATCGTTGGTGGCAGATGAACATAAAGCGAAGGAGGAAACTCGTGGGTTGACGGCCACCAAATCCGGCTCGCAACGGATGAAACGGTACAGGACACCCAGCGACGACGAAGAAGACGAACTCTTGTCACCCTCGCCCCGGAAAAAAGCCGCCGGCACAATTGGACTCTGCCCTCGTGTCACACGGAGTGCCACTGCTAAAAAATAAATGTAGAAGTACGCAAAATTTTTTGCATATCTGACCACACTCCATATCCTCTGGCTGTGAAGTTTGTTGAATCAGACCCAAAGAGCTTGTCCTCACGTTGCTTCATAATAAATACCGTTGGCTTCGTTCCACATTTACACCAATAAGTCAAGATTTAACAATTTAACGATGTGATATTCGTCTACGTAGATACTACTTAGGTACGGGTACCTCGACGAACCCAAACTGTAAGGAACCTTTCGAGTTTAAACAAATGGGAGTTAAACTCCAAGTCAAGCCAAATGCTAAATGTTGATAACCACTGCATAAATCCGTCCAAGCTAAGTAAGCGTCATCCAGGGTGCAATAAATGCATGTTCCACCCGCGCTCCCATCTAGCACGAGAAGAATACCCCACCCGCGCTCACCATGTAGCGCGAGAAGACTATCCGCACTCAATGCACCGTGGACCAGCGCCGCTTAGCCCCCATGAATTGGTCCATAGACCCGGATAGTAGAAGACAGAACGCTTGAAGAACTGAAAAAGTCTACGAGACAACTAGGCGCCAGGTAGAATCTTGAAGTCGTTGCTCAGAAGTAAGAGAGCTCAGCAGGCACAGCCACAATCACTTCCAAAACCGGCCTTGGCTCCTCGGCTCCTCTTGTTGAGTGACGAGTCTCATGTCCTCTGTTTTGTTCAATCTGTTTGGTGCCCGGCGCCTCGCAGATATTCTCCTCCAGCCTGACTAAACGCTCCTCACTTGCTATTGCGTCCCTCCATTCATCATAAATGGGACCTGGGTCCAGCAGAAAAAGTCGGAACAACGCGCCGCAAAACCTTTTGCGCCAAATCGTTGGGTTGATGCTGGGCAGCAAAGAACGATCACATGATTTGCTTGGACTCAGTAATTGAACAAAGAGTCTTTCAAAGAGTCCTACGTCTTCCACGGCTAGCATATCCACAGCTCGTTATCCTTCCCTTCCACAAAGTTCCACAAGTTCGTTCTCTATTTCCTTCTTCTGTCTCCCTAGCTGAATGTACAACACTGCAGTGTCTAGTCCCAGCCACAATACGAGTCCACCCAGTGCTCTGAAATGGGGAAAGTCTGCGGACTTCGCCCAGACAGTCATCGCCGAGAACCTCAAAGCCTATTCCGACCATATCTCCGAACGTGCTTCAGCAAGCCATGTTCCGGGTTTGGTAGATTCGACTGCAGAAGCACTTGGTAATCTTCCAGACCAAGACATGGACGAAAGCATCGCCGAAATCGACCCCATAATATTGGCCGCTCGCGTCTGGGAATGGACTCGGATACCGTATCCCCTGATGCGTCGTATAATACGTCGTTTATCTGACCAGTTGTCGGTCCCGATTTCGAGTTCTCAGATCGATCAATGGTAAGGCCTTCTGAAACTTACTCGTATCCACTTCCACTTTACTTATGCATGTCATTTCCTTTTTTTTTCCCCAGGATACTTTCGAACGAGAAATGGATGCGTGACAATGATGGCGTTCAGCATGGGCTCGTCAAATTATCCCAAGCCGAGATACTTTTTCCCGACTCGATCTTGACTCCACTGGGACGTACAATCACTCGCCCGACGTCTCTCCCCGGTTTCGAGATAATGTGTGATGCCCGGCAGGGTCAAATCACTATCCAACCTTCGACTGAATCCTTTAGGCAAGCTTTCGAACAGATGTCGGATGGTCTGTTGAGAAACTTGAACTGGAAAAACGTCATAGTTGCAGGAGGAATAATGTTGGGAACATTGGTCTCTGTTGCCCTTCCTGGAGACGGGGACATCCCGAAGCTATGGGCGTCGTCCGACATCGACATGTATATCCATGGGCTTTCAGCCGCTGAGGCGACTTGCAAGATCAACCACGTCTACGACACCTTTCGCTCCAACTTACCCGCCGGGACGGGCACCCTTGCCGTGAAAAACTCGAAAACCATCACTTTTTATGCTCAGTATCCGCTCAGGCGAATTCAGCTGGTTCTCAAGCTGGTGAGGTCACCCAAAGATGTGCTCCTTAACTTCGATATCGACATCTGCGCCATGGGATGGGATGGGACTGACGTGTTGATGCTGCCTCGCGCAGCCCGGGCTCTGGAAAGTATGTCCTCTCTTGTCGAGCCAGATCAGCACTAATTCAAACCCCTCAGCTGGATGCAATGTTTTCACCATGGCTCTAATCCACGGGCATTATCTTTCCGAAAGGCGCGCAAGTCAACCCACCAGGTACGCCCTGACCCCTGACCTTGGGTTCGCCCCCTAAATATGTTTCCCAGGGTCTTCAAGTACGCCAAAAAGGTCATTGTGCCATCTCTTTTGATTCCGTTTCTCAAGATCTTCCTGCAGGGATATGGGTTACGAATTTTGCCCTCCTATGTGGCGTCTCTAATCCCTTCAGCAACCATTATCAATGAGATTTCTCAGGGGGAAGAATTGCTGCTCCTGGATATTCCGTTCCTTGCTCGCGAAGCAAGTGAATATGCTCAGAAAAAATTTCAGCAAACCCGAGACGTTGAGGGAGTACCACGTCTCCGCTATTCCGATCTGGATCCTCGTAGCCCTCGTCAGAGCTGCTTGTCAGGGTTTAGCTTACTTATGCGACATGCAACCTATTGGGAAATAGCACATGGGGGAAATGCCAAGTCAGTGTATCTGCCATCTATATTTACAGTTCTGCTGCTAACTTGTATGCTACAGCATTGACGATCGGGTCTGTGCATTCGAGTCCTACGAGGACGAGGTACGTCCCAAACCCATTTGCTTCATCCTACCGTTCATTTCGCTTCAAGTACGACGACAATCCAAACAACGTCATAATACGTCCCAAGTAACACTCTCTGGATCAATCAATATACATGTGCATTGACCTCGTCCACAGATACCGCTGGAATACTTTCTTCGACCGCCTAGCCTTTCAAGAACATATACAAGGAACTAACCTGCGAGAGGTCAAGAACTGGACACAGTCGGATTCCACTGGACGGCTTCAATTCCATGGCGTGAAACACGGCGATGAGCTGGAAGAGGCGCAACGTGTGACCTTTTCATCACGTATGGATGTGCTGCTGGACAACCACCACAGCATCAAGATACCCGTGTTTCTTCCATGCGCTTTTGCAGTCTATGCAAATAGCATGGTCGATGGGCTGGAGTTGAAGGAGGCAATGCTCACACCGGCTGTACCGGAGTACGATTTCACTAACTATGCTGGCAAAGAACAAGAGGGGCTTTATATGTGGACTATTGGACCAGAATTGATGTGGCAGCAGCAGGACCGGGGAATTGATGAGTAAGCAACTGTACAGCCGCGTTGAGCACCATTAACCTCTTCCCACAGGCTTTTTGAGGTGTTGTTGGCGTTCCACAGGGTGAATGTGCCCATCGCCGAAGACTGGCAAGCTCAGCGATTAATCACGGAACTTTCGAAGCGAAAGGTTCAGAGGTCCGTTGAAGACGAGTTTAGGTCCTTTGCCCGATGGGTCGGCCGACCGGTGTAGAGGCCGGACTATGGGATGGGGTAGATTGGGACACTGTGAGTAGTAGATGGAAATTGTGTCCCTTAGAATGACGGCCAGCTGTGGTCCCGGTGTTGATATCTGAAATTGTTCGTTATATACAGTGTGAATTACTCATAATATATGACGGAGAATCGGTCGAAAGCGACGAAAGATGAGTTGCAGATCAAGGGGGAAATCGAACAGCCGCGGGCCCAAATGCGGTGCATAACCGATACTAAGACGCATGAGCTACGGTTCCGTGGTTGGTGAAAGCAGTCGTCCAACGCGAGAAGATCCGCCTCGTAAATCCAGTGCTACAGAGCGCCTTCGGGAAAGAGATAAGGTGGGAGCCGGTGGTGGAAAGGTATGAAGCGCTGGTGTCTGCGAGGCGCCGGGCACCAAGCAGTCGAAGACAAAAGCAGAAGCTGAGGAGCCGAGACCGGATTGGGACTCATGGCGGCTTTGTCATCAAATCACTTCCGACTTCTGATTCCACAACTCACCTCAAGTCCTACCTGGTGCACAGTCGCCTCGTAGGCCTTTGTTCTTCAATCGCTCTCTGTTTCACTACGTACCTATGGACTGAATTATGAATATCCTCACGACCTGCGACTTGGATCGACGTTCGCGGCAGACACGAGTGCCGTTGGTGTAATTCGATATGGACCTCCAATTTTTCTTGCCGGTAAGTGTTTCCTCGGTTTGCGAAATCAATCTCATAGCATTTCGCTCCTTAGCTTGAACTCTCGCGAAGCATTAAACAGTGGCCTTCCACCGAACCTGGCTGGTCTCAAACTCACGATGGGCGGTCGCGCATGGATGAAAATCCACCACTCGCGCGTGATGGCGAGCGCGAGTGGGATGCAGATCTTGACTGCCGCGTCAATTGGGAGCGCAGCCGGACAGTGCAAAAGAGTGGAGGAGTCGTTGATCACCACATGGATGAAAATGCACCACTCGCGCTGGATGGCGAGCGCGAGTGGGACGCAGATCTTGACTGCCGCGTCAATTGGGAGCGCAGCCCGCAGCCTCATCCGGACGGGGTGGAGGAGTTGTCGATCATCACATGGATGAAAATGCACCACTCGCGCGGGACGGCGAGCGCGGGTGGGATGCAGCTCTCGACTGCGCTCTATTCGTTCGGACAGCGTAAACGGGCGGGGATCGAGTATCACATGGATGAAGTCCACCACTTGCGCCGGACGGTGAGCGCGGGTGGGTGGATGTATGGACTCTTGTTACCTGCGCTCGACTGGCCGGGGCCGCGCGGCAGGTCGATGTCTGTGGACGGGCAAGACACTCGACTACCTCATGGATGGAATGGAATGGCCAGTTCGGTGGGACAGTCTCTGGATCCTGGCTGCCTGTGCTAGTCTAGGCAGGCCAAGGGCTCCATTCCGGGAGTGTGGACGGGCGAGCGGCTCTCCTTCTAATATCTCACCACTTGCGAGTATGGGTGACGTAGCGAGCTGCGTCCGTTCAATTGGGTCCATCTGACGAGCGAAACAAACTTTATCCATCAAGCTCATGCATGGTCGTGTTGCGGTTGTCTCAGGACTCGGTATGTTTTTTTCCTTCACACTGGCAACATCAAACTAATATCTCGGCGTCGCCAACAGACTTCATCCTCCATCAGTGAATCGACAATATATCCGCGCAGAGTAACCGCTCGCAAGCCGTTCTTCGTGATCCTGGATGCAGACATATTCCGCTTCCGCATCTCATCCACATTCAGAACCGCTAGCGCCATATTCGCGCATATAAACGTGTCGATGTGGAGAGACACTTCGCTGCGTTCCTTCAGCGGCTGGCTTGTCAGTGCATGAACATCCGAGGCGCCTCGACGTACCTGAGGGGGCCCAGCTCGCCGACGAGCTGAAACAGAGGGTTCCGAGCGGCATTTGTGTCGACTTGGAGTCTCAGCCGCAGGAGATGGTGAGCCACGCTGGCTCCGGACGCGCTGACGCTTCAAGAACGAGATCATCGCGTCGTGCAGGTCTCGGATAAGATGATGGAGGCCCTCGTCATCCAGGGCGAAAAGTAGGATGTTAAGTGGCGCCGTCGGTTCCTCAAACAACCGCTCTGGACTCTGGAGGACGTCGCTGACACAGTGGATGAGGTCATTCACCACCCCCTGCACTATATCTTCCCCAAGGACGATGCGCATCCTCAGCAGCTTGCTTTTTACGGTCTGATGGCATTGCCATGGTCTATCAGCACAAGTACAATAGTCACACATCTGTTTTATTTTTTCCACACGAGTTTTGACCACCGATAGCGGAGCGTAGTAGAGAGTACATGCACAGTCGTAGATTATGGAATTATGTAATTGCTGGCTTTCTCCACAGGCGCAGGGACCGTCGCCTGGCCGGACGGAAAGGCTTTCTTCATCGAGCGCGACCTCATTCTGGGGCGCCACAAACCACAAATGCTTCTCCCGTCGCAAGAAGAGAGCCCCACTTTTCCCGTCTAGTGTCGCGCTGAAGTATGCGAGGACCAGGCGAGGCGAGGCGCCGCGTGGGAGTCATCGCGGCTTTGTCATCAAGTAACTTTCGTCCTGACCTAGGTACAACTTGCTTCAAGTCCTAGGACCTACCTGGCGCACAGTCGCCTCGCAGGCCCTTGTTCTCCAATCGCTCTCTTCACTACGTACCTATGGACCGACCCGCGAATATCCTCGCCGCGAGCATTGAATTCATGGGCATACGTTGGACGGGACCTGCGATGGCGGAGACTTAGATCGATGTTGGCGAGGATAGCTGTAGAGACATCCGATGAGGAGTGCGGCTGGTATAATTCAATCTGAACCTCCAAATTTCCTGCTGATATGTGGATTCAAATCTCGTAGCCTCAAATACTGCCTGCGGCCAACAGTATGTCGCGACTTGAATTCAAGCATTAAAGCCTTCTCGGTCCAAGCTTTGAAACTTTCTCGAATTCAGGCGCATTACACCTCCCGTCCTCTTAAAGTCGCGTTTCTCTAGCTCATCTGCTCGCACCTTGCTCATTGAAATATAGTACGTCCAAAGACCCTGCACGCCTCAACCCGTCAGTACCAGCCTATTAAGAGTTGTTTCCAAACGTCATCGGGAACATTAAATGATGCCACGAGCTTCCCTTTATCTCTTTGTTAGTGCCCCTTTTTGTGACAACACAAAGCCTTTGATTTATTTACTGAACCTAGGCTTGTTATGTGAGCGCATCCTGCAGCAGCCCGTCATTCAGATGGATCCCGACCCGCCTGTTCGCCACATCCCCCAGAAACGAGTCGCGGAGGCCGACACGAGTAACCCTGCACCCAAAGTTCGCCTCGTTCGTGCTACCGAGGGAGAAGCACAAGAACTTGTTTGTGCTTGCGCATGTCCCTTCCTCGCAGCGAACTCAATGTATCCATACGCTAGATCGAGCAGCTTAGAGAAGCAAATCACAGTTTGAAACAACAGATTTATGAAAGCCATCTCAAGTCGGTGGAGGTCGTCGCGGTGTGGGAGACAGAGTACAATAACATATCGAACCAACTCAACCTCGCTCAATTGGTTAGTCGCCCCCCCTCCAGTTTCGCCCTCCACCGCTCACGTAGTCCGCAGTCACTCGAGGAGTGGGATCTACAAGCTCAACAAGAAGATGTACCAGCTTTCCCCCTGAATCAAGTTGCGATGTATTAATTATTATTACTATTCCAGTCTCCGGAAGATGTCGCCATGCTGAAAGCCGAACTTGACCGTCTCCGTTTCGACCTGGAACGCATTGACATCTTAGAGGCGGAGAATGAAGAGTTGGAGGACGAGAAGGAAAGGCTCTGTGCCGAGAACAAAAAGCTCCAAACCGACAGTCCGTTGATCTCGGAATTGCAAGAACGATTAGAGGTTCAGCAAACCCTCTTTGGCAACAATCGCGAGGAAATACAAGCAGCGAACGCAAAAATTTCCTCCCTCCAAAGCGTTCGTCTCATGTTTCACCTGGAAATTCTTCCAACCAATGTAACATACAGTCCAACGCTGACCTGCGCCTCCAAATGGAAGCATTACAGGGAAAAAACAATTACTTTGCGCAAGTGAGTCGCCTTCGTCGGCTCCCGCAACGAGCACGCTGATACATTGTGTAGGAGGGCCGCAAACTTGAGGCGAGCCTCGAGAGCCTCCAGATGACGGTAGCGGTCCTCGTTTTTCCCGTCCGTTTTTGCTGATCATGTCGTAGATGGCAGCCGACATTGAGAAACAGCGTCCAAACCCAAATCGATGGCTTGCGAAAAGCTGTAAGCCTCTCTCTTTTGCCTTTCATGCGACATTTATAGATAGCTTTCTGCAGTGGGAAAGCAAACCTCTTCAGGACAACCCAAAGGTTTCCCTTTTTCTCTCTTCAAGACACGTCGCTATAATTGGTCATGTGCAGGTCATGGAATTCGTCTCTGCTGAAGTTGAGCGTCGTTCGGCTGATAACCGCAAACTGGTCTCAGAGGTGCCTCTTGAATTCTTTCCTGCTTTTCTTCGCGGTATTGATTCAACCTCGTTCAGTACGAGAGGCAGCGGACGATACTGCAGTGGACTACTGAGCTCTTCAATGACGTGAAGAAAGACCTGATCCAGTCAAACAACGTAGGAAACAGCCTCAGGGAGAAACTCATGCAAACGAACCAACGATACGAGGCCCTACGCTCTGAACACTCTAAATCTGCGTCGCACTCTTCGTCCTCCGGAGGGACGGCCAACGGCGGGGTTTCCCATGGATATCGATTCTAACCAGCAAAGCAGCCAATCTTCCATCAACCAGCCGAGTCCTGCTTCCAACCAGCCACCCGCCGCCCCCGAACCGGGAGCTGGTCGGCCACCCATCTCATCACCTTCTCCTGGACAGTCAACCCCATCAGACTCGCAGACCCCTCCTCCCCGCCCTCCCCCCGCTACTCCGCAACCGGCAGGAGTTTCCAACCAGCCACCCGCTGCCCACAAACCGGGCGCTGACCGGCCACCCATCTCTCCTGGACAGCCAGCCCCATTAGACTCGCCGACCACTCCTCCCCGCCCTTCCGCCACTACTCCGCAACCGGCAGGAGGAGGTGGAACATCGACCCCATCGTTCTCTCCCGGTTCATTCCCATCAGACTCACAGGGCCAACGTAAGACTGGCCCCGTCAACAGTATCAGCAAAACACAAACTCTGGTTAGCCAAGCATTATGCCTGCCAGCTCTCTACTTACATAATCTTCAGAACCGGGTTCGTGAGATTGCTACGAAGAAACTTGGCATAAAGGCGGACAACGACTTCGACAACCTAACTCTGGCCACTGAGGAGGACGAGATGGGTTGTGCCGACGGCACTGTTATGCCTGACCCCAAAGCTGAGAAGCTTTCATTTTATCGGGGGCCAGTACAAGGTCACTGGAATAATGCCGTTGGGGAGTTGGTAGTGTTGGAATTCTTCAAGAAATACCCTGACACCGACGTTCTCCCCGAAACGGTTAGACAACACTGGCAGGCGCGGTTACGGGCTATCAAGGGGGAGCTCAACCGTCATGATAAATCCAAGGCATCCCCGGAATACGCGGAAAAGGTGGAAGCAGTTAAGAGGAGAGGCAACGACCGCGCCCACGTAAGTCCTGTGTAAAGGAGGCTGTCAGGTTGCTCAACGTATTTTACAGCTCTTTGCGCGCCGGCACAATGCTGCCTTGCACCACCTCATGCCAGAAGCCACCTTGAAGGACATGGCAGTCGTTTTCAAACGTACGTCAGCTAAATGTATGAGCTCGGATGAGGAGGCTGGCCCGAGGAGCAAGGTAAAGCATAAAGGCAGGGGGACGGCAAAGACTATCGTCGAGGGCAAAGACTGGCGTGCCTCAGGCCTAATCTCGATATACAAATGGGCCGACCTTCAGGCCAAACGTCTTGGTTTCAATAGCAGCGGCAGGATCGGCAGGGGAAATGAGCCTCACAAACGAATCCGCCATTCTGCTGCGAAAAGGCCTGTGTCCAAAGCGAAAGCAATCGCTGGATTGCCGCTCAATTATTACAATCCGCTATATCTTAACTCCCTCACCCCTGCTGCCAGAGATGGGCTGAAGCTTCAACCTGAAATACCCCTTCCCACATACGTGCTCCATTGGCCAGAAAATTCGGTTTTGGAACCCTTCACGGATGACGACGATGAGTACTGGCACCCACCACCCAAGCAATCGACTTCGGCTTCGACCAACTAGATATCGCATCCTTTGGTGGTATATACTACTACACGTAGGCCTTATTAATCCGAATACGCCATTTTAAAATAGATCCCTGTAATGTACCGCTCATATGTATATGACATATTCAATCTAGATTCATACTGAAGTCGCGCCAACCTGCACTTAAGATCTCGGGCAGTATCTGGTGGCTCATAGTGGATGGAGGGAGTGAAACGGTGCTATGCGTTAACGCGTGAGCTACGGCGGTGCTTTGGACCAGTCGTGGTACACACTGAACGAGATGAGGGAACGGGGAGGTCTTGTCGTCCGGACACTTTGGGCCACCACTGCTAGGCGTCTCCAGAACAGAGCGTGAGTGGGTGGGCGCCAAAACATGCGTCAGAGAGGACGGGGAAGAACGCGAAAAGGGTCTTGAGCATGTTGCTCAGAGGCAATGGGAGAGAGCCGGGCAGATTATATATTACACACACATGGGATCCCGCCGCTTGCCTTCCTCGCAGGTCGGCTGGGCTTTACTAGTATCGTTCCCGATGGTGTCAAACTAACATTGTTCGCAGTGAGTTTATGCTCCCGGATCCCGCCGCTGGCTGCTTGCATGCCCTTATTGTTTGATGTCCGTTTGAGGTCCTTGAGTCAGCGCAGGATGTAAGGTGCGGCTCATGAGCCCTGAGACAACCGCAACACGACCATGCATGAGCTTAATGGATAAAATTTCTTTCCCCCGTCAGATGGATCCAATCGAACGGAAGCAGCTCGCTATACCACCCATACTCGCAAGTGGTGAGATATTAGGAGAGCCGATCGCCCGTACACACTCCCGAAATGAAGCCCTTGGCCTGCCTAGACTAGCGCAGGCAACCAGAATCCATATACATGGGACTGTCCCACCGCACTGGCCATTCCGGGTGATGGAAGTTCATCCATGAGGTGGTCGAGTCCCTCGCCCGTCCACAATCGCTGAATAAAGTCCTCGACCTGCCCGCGCACCCGAACAATCAAGCACAGGCAACAAGGGTCCATACACCCACCCGCGCGCGCCGTCCAGCGCGAGTGGTGGAGTTTCATCCATGTGGTAGCCAATCCCGCCCGTTTACGCTGTCCGAACAAATGGAGCGCAGGCAGTCAAGAGCTGCATCCCACCCGCGCTCGCCGTCCCGCGCGAGTGGTAAATTTTCATGGATGTGATGATCGACGGTTCTCAACCCTGTCCGCATGAGGCTGCGGCCTGCGCTCCTAATTGACGCGGCAGTCAAGATCGGCATCCCACTCGCGCTCGCCGTCCAGCGCGAGTGGTGAAAGATCATCCATGCGCGAGCGCGCATCGTGTGTTTAAGACCAGCCAGGCTCGGTGGAAGGCCACTGTTTGTTGCTTCGCGAGATTTGGAGCCTAAGAAGGAGCGAAGGCGGCTATGAGATTGATTTCGAAAGTCGAGCATACACTTACCGGCAAGAAAAATTGGAGGTCCAGATTGAATTACACCAACGGCACTCGTACTCGTGTCTGCCGCGAACGTCGGTTCCAGTTGCAAGTCGTGAGGATATTCGTAATTCAGTCCGTAGGTAAGTGAAACAGAGAGCGATTGAAGAACAAAGGCCTACGAGGCGACCTGTGCACCAGGTAGGACTTGAGGCTACTTGAGGTGAGTTGTGGATCAGAAGTCGGAAGTGATTTGATGACAAAGCCGAGGCATAATAGTTCTGATTTCGCTGATCCACAAAACTCACTTACACAAGTCCTGCCTGGTGCACAGTTGCCTCGTAGCGCTTTCTTCTTCAATCCCTAAACAAGAGTCCCTCCAGCGCGAACAACGAATTTATGAGCATCTGTTCAATGTTGGATCGGAACTGAAAACTTCGATCGGCCAACATTATGATACTAGTAGCCCCCGTTAAATACCCACAAACCATTTGTCGCGACTCGAATTCAAAAGCATTGACGCCTTCTCGAATCTCGAATCCAAGCATTGAGACCTTCTCGAATCCATCTTAAACCTTCCCGATCTGTCGGCAGTAAGCCGTGTCACTCCAGCTCATCTGCTGACACCTCATCGAAATATAGTCCGTCCAAAAAACTTGCACGCCTCAACCAACCCGGCAACACTACGAGCCTATTCAAGAGTCGTTTCCAAACGTCATGGGGAACATTAAATGATGCCACGAGCTTCCCTTTATCTCTTTGTTTGTTGCTCCTTTGTGACAACACAAAGCCGTTGACATCTTATTTACGCATTCCTCCTCTGTCTTTTAAAAGCATCCCGTAGCTGCTAGGCTCTCTTTGCGTCCCTCCTAACATGTCCGTTCATGAGAGGCAAGCCTCCACAAAAAAATTTGAGGCACAAATTTCTAATCTGAAGCGCGAGGTACGTCTCGACAGCCAATTAGGTCTCCTGCTAAGCTTGGAGGAAGGTTAAACTTTGGGAGGAAAAATACGAGCGGCTCGAAGAGGATCATGAACTCCTTCAACTCGTCAGTTGCGTCGTTTGCCTCTCAACCCTCCTCCTAAGTAGTCGACAGGACATCAAGCTACTAGAAATGCATCCTCATGTATTGCCTTTCTTCTTGAATCGAACTTCGTTTTGATAATTTCCAGGCGACCGAGAATGTACTAGACCTTGACGTTGAAGTCAAGGATCTTCGATCACCAGTGAAACCCATCCACGGCGCGTCGATAATCCCTCAAAAACGACTAGCACCGGAGGATACTGTAAACAAGGTCCGCGTTGTTCTTGCTACGGTGGGAGAAGCACGAAGCATCGTGTGTATTTATGCAATTACTTCTTCAAAATCCTCTCAATTTATGTAGATCGGCCAACTCAACAATGAAAACCTTAATCTTAAGCAGGAACTCGATGATCTCCAGAACGCAAAGCACGAAGTACGTATGAAGACGAGGGAGACCATCTCCCTATGGGAGAAACGGTACCAGGGACTTCAGAACGATCTCGACCACGCGACATTGGTCAGTCGTTGGTCGCCCTCATCCAATTCCGCCTCCACGATCCATGTCCAACCAAACTCTCAAACAGGAGCTTGATGACTACCGGTCACAATTGCAGAATGCAAACCGCGAAGTACTCTCTTTCGGCACAGCTACTTATATATTGGGCTCAATGTTTTATTCTAGTCCACCGAAAATGTAGCCGAGCTCCGAGCTCACCTCGCGCAGGGCATGAGTCAGCTCAACGACCAAAACCATACCCTCAAGCAGGAGCTCAACGATTTCCAGAAGTCAACCGCGAGGTACGTACCGAGATGATGAGACGCTCTATCAGCGCAGCTGCTTATAGGTTGGGTTTAATATTCTATTCTAGTCCACGGAAAATATAGCCGAGCTCCAAGCTAAACTCGACGTCTTGGATTTCGAGAATGATGAGTTGGAGGTCGAAAAACAAACCCTCGACGCCGAAAAGAAAAGACTCACTTCCGAAAATGCGAACCAGGCCTCAGAAGTGTCGCACTTGAGAGCCGAGCTTCTGCAGGCTGATTCTATTGCCGCAAAGGTTCTACATCATCTTTACCTTTTCTCGGAATGTCCTGACGTCTTACAGAGTCGCAAGGAATTGGAAGCAGCACACACTAATATTTCCTTCCCTCAAGCAGTTCGTCCTCGTTTTTCACGCCTAAAGCCCTCGAATTAATCGTATATGAAGTCTCTAAGCAGCCTTGTGAACCAGACCTCAGAAGCGTCGCGCTTGAGAGCCCAGCTTCAGCAGGCTGACTCTATTGCCGCAAAGGTTGCTACACCTTTTTTTCTTTTCTCGGAATGTTCTGACGTTTTACAGAAACGCAAGGAATTGGAAACAGCACACGCTGAGATTTCCTCCCTCAACGCAGTTCGTCCTCGTTTTTCACGCCTAAATCCCTCAAATTAATCGAATATGAAGTCTCTCAACAGCCTCCATGTGCAAGTGGCAGACTTGCTGCAAGTGAAAGATAACCAGTTGCAGGCTAGTCGCCTTGTCGGGTCCCCGGAAAGAGCACACTAATCTATTGCGTAGGAGTACCAAAGAGTGGTCGGCAGCCTGGACAATACGGTAATGGTTAGGTTTCGTATATCACCGTCCTTATTAAGAGTTTGTTAGATGACAAACAACATTAGGGAGGGTGTCAAAAGTTTATTTTCTCTTGTGATGGGCAGAGAGGAGAGAAGCGGTTGACAACGCTTGACCCCTTTCCCAATTATCTCCGTATTGGTGCCATGTGTTGAACAACTCAATTCAAGATTCACGTTTTTTCTTGCTGGAATCTTTTTGGGGGTTTTCAGTCTTCTAATAGTCAGGTAGACACAATCGACAGGCCTAGGCAGAGCTGCTTCAGTTCCGACAGGATCCTTGAGATGGCACCTGACTAAAATAGGTATTGAATGCGTTTTTACGATCATGACGGGACATCGGTCCGACCCTCCAAAATAGATGGAATTTATTCCAGGACGTGTCGCTTTCTCCCCTCGCGACATCGCCTTTAGCCGTACCATTATCCAGGTTCAACTCCCTCTCTAAAACGGGTCGTCATGTCTTCTCGTACGTCCGCATTGGCGAACTTGTCATTCGTCCCCTCGTCTGACTTCTTTGCCCTTAAATAGCAGACGAAAGCATCATAGCCGGGGGGGAATACGAGGGCGCGGTAGCACACACTGGTGAGAACCATGCCCCTCACATATTACAATTATTTCAATCATCGTCCGTTAAGTAACGGCTGGCGGGGAAGACCACTCTGCCGCCCATATCCGAGAAATTTAAGTACGTGGCCGCCTGGCCACGTATCTCGATAAACTGGTTCAATAAATATTGATATGTGATTATAGGCGCTCAAGCTCAAGCCCTCGGACAGTACACCGTCCTCTCCCAGTCTCATTTCGTCATCCTCCGGCCATGATTCTTAATGCAACTACTGATTCGAGTACACACGTCACTATGAAAACTCTGGAGGATTTTTTTGCCCTTCACGACTGCCACGCGCCCTTGGATGAGCCTTGACGAGTTCCTCGAATACATACTTTACGTTCGCAACAATACTTCGAAAAATTGCGCTTTTCTATAGGAATGTAGATCACTGAGCTAATATAATGTATTTTGTATTTCCCTCGTAGTAAATATCAACACAAGAGAGACTGCCACCAGCACCATTGTAAACCGAGGTCCGAACACAAGAACCGAGTGTGATCCTGTTTGGTATCATATAAAATCCGACCAAGTCTTGCTCAAGGTTGTTGAGTGAAGCCCAACCCCATCATAATGAGCGCATACAGAATTTATCTGTATGTTTCCTCCGAAATGTTTTGTGAAGCCCTTCTCAAGTCGTCGAAAATGAACCATAACAAAGTCAAGGATGAATGCGTACAAAATCCGTTTCCACATTCCCTTGCAAGTGCTTTAAGCCAATCAAGACCTGCTTCCTGAATTCTCGGCCCAAAATGAGGGTCTTCGGGCGATGTTCTCGGTCATATAACGTTTGCCACTGAAATCATGAGATAAACATCCGCCAGGAAAGACAAAAGTCCTCAACTTTTCTTCTTCCAAGCGTGCCTTGGTTCCATTTTGGATCAGGGCTGCCTCGCGAATGGAACACTGACGGTCAGATTCCGAGCCGAGCTGATGATACTAGGCGTGAGTACTCATCCGCAGGTGAAACTTCAAGCCGAAACAACCTTGATTCTTTCCTCCCAAAGATGCAAAAGCCACGCGTCATTCTCTTCCGAGGGTGGGGCGACGTCTGCGTTCATGGATTGAGTGGAAGAGTAGACAAAGGACTTCATTCGGCCCGGATGGCGGCCTACCAGCAATCAAGTGTCTCAGTGGAGACTCGGGAAGAAACGAAATCGAGCACGTCGTTCCTTCCTGCTGGCTTAAATACTGCACGGACATGACCCATACAACGACACATGAGCTACGGTTCCGTAGAGTGGAAACGGTCCTACCAATTTGATCAAGGCGCTGCGCTCCCCGTATAGCGCGAGAGGATCTTCCCCCTGGTAAATCTAGTGCTGCCACGAGTAGTCGGCTTGGAAAAGTAGCTTCGGAGCGCCTTCGGGAAAGGAATAAGGTGGGAGCCGGTGGTGGAAAGGTAAGAAGCGCTGGTGTCTGCGAGGCGCCGGGCACCAAGCAGTCGAAGACAAAAGCAGAAGCTAAGGAGCTGAGACCGGATTGGACTCATGGCGGCTTTGTCATCAAATCACTTCCGACTTCTGATTCCACAACTCACCTCAAGTCCTACCTGGTGCACAGTCCGCCTCGTAGGCCTTTGTTCTTCAATCGCTCTCTGTTTCACTACGTACCTATGGACTGAATTATGAATATCCTCATGACCTGCGACTGGGACCGACGTTCGCGCAGACACGAGTGCCGTTGGTGTAATTCAATCTGGACCTCCGAATTTTCTTGCCGGTAAGTGTATGCTCGGCTTTCGAAATCAATCTCATAGCCCGTCGCTCTCTGTTAGCTCCAGATCTCGCGGGTCGGATCCAAGCAGTAAATAGTGGCCTGGCTGGTCTCAAACTCACGATGGGCGGTCGCGCATGGATGAAAATCCACCACTCGCGCGGGACGGCGAGCGCGGGTGGGATGCAGATCTTGACTGCCGCGTCAATTGGGAGCGCAGGCCGCAGCCTCATGCGGACAGGGTAGAGAACCGTCGATCATCACATCCATGAAAATTTACCACTCGCGCGGGACGGCGAGCGCGGGTGGGATGCAGCTCTCGACTGCGCTCTATTCGTTCGGACAGCGTAAACGGGCGGGGATCGAGTATCACATGGATGAAGTCCACCACTTGCGCTGGACGGTGAGCGCGGGTGGGTGGATGTATGGACTCTTGTTACCTGCGCTCGACTGGCCGGGGCCGCGCGGCAGGTCGATGTCTGTGGAGGGGCAAGACACTCGACTACCTCATGGATGGAATGGCCAGTTCGGTGGGACAGTCTCTGGATCCTGGTTGCCTGCGCTAGTCTAGGCAGGCCAAGGGATCCATTCCGGGAGTGTGGACGGGCGAGCGGCTCTCCTTCTAATATCTCACCACTTGCGAGTATGGGTGACGTAGCGAGCTGCGTCCGTTCGATTGGGTCCATCTGACGGGCGAAAGAAACTTCATCCACCAAGCTCATGCATGGTCGTGTTGCGGTCGTTTCAGGGCTCGGTATATTGTTTCCTTCACACTGGCAACATCAAACTAATATCTCAGCGTCGCCAACAGACTTTATCCTCCATCAGTGAATTGACAAGATATCCGCGCAGAGTAACCGCTCGCAAGCCGTTCTTCGTGATCCTGGATGCAGACATATTCCGCTTCCGCATCTCATCCACATCCAGAACCGCTAGCACTATGTTGGAGTGCGCCGCTTCTTCGAACAACAGCTCTGGACTCTGGAGTGCCTTTCAAGCTCCAGTATCGTCATGGGTTATTACCACCTTGAAGTACAGTATTGTAACATCGGGCTTGGGCTCCTCCGCTCTACTTTGTTCCCACTGCTTAGTGCCCGACGCCTCGCAAATATCAGCTGTTTCTTCCCCGTACTACTCGTCCACCCAACCTCCAGCTCGCTGTTTTTGGGACGGTCCTCCCTAGCTTCACTCATTATCGGTCAGTCAAAAGAAAAACAATTTTCGACCGGCTGTCAATGACAATGGCGCAACATCACCCTCTGCGCCGAATCGTTGGGTTGACAGAAGAACGATCACATGATTCACTCGGACTCAATAAATGAACAAAGAGTCCTGCGTCTTTCACTACCCATCGCCACAGTGTGCAGCTCCCTTTCCTTCCGCTTGAATCTCATGCAACAAAACATCCGGCCACGTCTCATCGATTCGCATTACCAGACCTTGAGTGAGGGACGGCCTCTCCCAATCCTTCCCCCACTTCTCGGGCAGAATACCGTCCAGGCGCCTTACGGTCCTATGCAGGAAGCCGAGCAATTGATTCTTGTGAAGGCGATGGTACACGCCCGGTTCCGAGCGGCGGGGGAACCTTGAAGCCTTGGACGAACTCGATGGTGTGAGTTGTTTTACCCTTGGAACTGGATCTCTGCTGATCTCCATTAGATTTGGGGCCTACCTTCGTGTGTCTGGAAAGACCGGTACCTGGAGCACAAAGGGACCCTGGATGGAATCGTCAGAATCGTCAGTCTTATAGTTCCAGAGATAAACAATGGGCCGCCCGCGTTGCAGTCATGAGAATCGCAAAATTCCGCCGTTAAGGCTCAGTCCTTACTTCATCGGGAAAGATAGTTATAGCTCCTTTTGCCCCTCCTCCCTCCCCGGTGGTAACAGGCCAGTCATCTTCTGAGATGCATAACACAAATTCCCAGTCCTCGTCGGGGGGTTTCCCGGAAACCCCGACCGCCAAGAAGCCCCGAATATACAACGTAGAGGCTCCTTCCTCTCCTGCCGAAATCCCGATCGCCAAAATCCCGACCGCCAAGAAGCCCCGAATATACAACGTAGAGGCTCCTTCCTCTCCCGCCGAAATCCCGATCACCAAAATCCCGACCGCCAAGAAGCCCCGCATATACGACGTAAAGGTCCCCTCCTTTCGGGCCGGAATACAGAATGGCATGCAAGCGCCATCCAAAGTGGCATCTCGCGGCCGTCGAACGCATAACAGCTTAACGGCGCATACAGCTGTTTACAGTGATAAACATCCTCAGCCTCATAGTGAAATCGTGATTCCCGACCCACCTTCCGAGGCGCCCATTCCTCCCACGGACATCCAGGTACGTGTCTTTCTTCCCCGTTCATGATAAACGCGCTCATCCAGCTAGCCTAATGCCGGTGATCGCGGTGGCAACAAATTCACGGCAGCAGATAAAACCTTTTTATCCAATACATTCTTTGGTGCCTCAACAAGGATCCAAACTTGACTAAAGCTCAGCTCTGCCAAGATTTGGCGACAAAGGCAAGTAATAATGAGAGGTTTACCTCCCCTTGCTAACGGCATTTGAATGACAGGCCCCCCATCATAATGCATCGTCCTGGAGTGGGCATTGGCACAGAGTGCACAATCTGGCGGACAAAATACTAGCGCGTGCCCGTTCCGAAATGGAGTCTGATCAAGAGGACTCAGAGGACTCGGACTCGGACGCGGAAGCTATGGACTCAGAGGACTCGGAAGACACAGACGATGGTCTGAATCCCGGTCAGGCAAAGCGCAAACGCATTCCGGAGGAAGATGCGCAAACCGGAGGAGGCAAACGGTCCAAGCTGTGTGCGTGGCTTTAACTTCGTTCCATTCGTATACTCATTCTACGGTATCGGACAGCGCCTACGATGCAGGCACCAACTAGTGCGGCGAAGATGATCATGAGCCGTCATGTCGGTTTCTAATCCTTTATTCTTGCACCCTCCCATATCCATTTCCACACCGCTCCCATCTTTCCAATCCTGCACTCCGCATCAGACTAAACCCTGTTTAGAAACCCGGCCCCCTTTGCCCACATTCGTGCACTCATTCCAGCTGCTTCCTCATCATCGTCCAGCCATTCCCTCACCTCTACGCTAGGGAAAAGATGAGCTATAATTGTACAGCCATGCCTGTGGGAGATACACGAATTTATTAGACGTACCTCTAGAATTCTTTACGGCTTGTTTTGCAACGCAGCAGAATCATAATGTTGTGATATGCGTAATGGACACAATCTTTCCCTGAGACACTCAATAATTATGAATGACAGACGTGCCAAGCATGTCGCATGTCTTGACTATCTACTATAGTCCATCGCCTGCTCGATCCCCGGATGAGCCAGACACCAACCTAACCAGTCCCCGAAATCGCGGTAGACATAGGGTTTGATGGGAATGTACCGGATTACCATGTCGACTGTGGCCAGCCTGACGAGCGGGGACTCGCACCGCCTTCCCATATCGTCTATATAGTTGCATTCTAGGGAATATATTGGGAAGGACCCTAGGAGGATGGGGCGGTACGTCTTGTTACACCTGGGGCAGATTGCATACGTCAAGGTGGATGGGCCGTGTGGAATCTCTTTTTCCCACTGTCCTCCCACCAAAGCCTTTACGATGGACCGGCTCAAATGCACAAGCCAGGAGAGTCCTCGAGAAGAGTATGCCACGGTGGTGAAGAAACAAGAACGGTAACGAAAATGGCTTGCACTGAGGCGCGCATGAGAAGTTTCTAAAATTGAGAATAATGAAAAACCTCACAGATATAACATCGTTCGACATCTCTATTACTGTGATGCACCTGGGTGGCCATTTCCTTCCGCCAAACTTTCAAAGGCGTCGTCGATCCTGTCGCATTGAGAAGCAGCCCTGCGGAGAGCAGCATCCTTGCGCCGCGCTGTAAACCCTGGCTGTTTCGGGAGATGAAACATATCAAGATCCTGGAAGAGAGTATTGGAGTGGATCAAAAGGGTTTGGAGTTGGTGCAGGCCTGCCTCTAGTCGGGCTCGACTGTTATTTGCAGGGGGAGTGCGTAGCAAATAACATAGATCACCCAGGATATCCTGAGCATCCTCAACAGCAGTTATTATATCCTCTGGGTTGTCTTGGTGCTCAATTCTCGCTCGCACATCCCTAGGTCTGGCAGGCAAAAGGAAGAGGCGGAGCCATCGAGAACGGGATCCCCGGGCAAAACGCATGATCGTGTCCCTCGCTTCCTGGCCCTCGGAGCCACAGACGGTGTTGGGGGTTTCGGTAGCCTCTGCATCAGCCTCTCTGTGAACCTCCTCGATAAGGTTGGACTGCAACTGGAGTCGCTGGTGTATTAGGTATTCTCTGTTGTTAACCAGGGTTTTACCCGCTGGAGTTTCGCAACATCGACATACTTTGCATTTGCAGTCAACCATCGGGGGATCGGCGAGACTCATAGGGAAGTGAAGGAGGCGGAGCTGCAATCGCGCGATAAAGCATTTGGTATGTGCTGGGAAAAACACTTGAAGAATGTGATGGGTCGCATGGGGGCGATGGAAAACCAGGACAAGTCTGCACAAGTTGGAACACTTGATCAAGATAGGATCTCCCGTATCTAACCCAGTTGTTCCGACTCGGAAACGGGACCGGGCCTTGCATTCAGTTCCACTGTGATCAGTCGAGACCTCTAGGTTGCAGCGCATCATAGCGGATCCATTGCTAACATACTCGCAGGACTACACCAAACTTGCTTGGTCCGTACACAACTTAAACGTGGAGATTCTGCAAACCATGAGCAGGAATTCAGGGGCCGATGTTCCGCACACCATCGTTCACCCACTGCAGAATTCCGTGCTGGCAAATGCTGCAACTATCCAGCGAGGCAACATGACAACTAAAGTTGACCAGCCGAAGACGGAAATGGTAGATATAAGATTGAGATAGAAATGTAAGATAAGACGTAGACGTAATAGCAAACTGTAAGATGAGACGTATAATCTAGTCATGATAGCGCACAGAAATCCCAGAGCATAGGTGGAAACGACGCGTCCACCTCCTACCATCCCCGTCAAACATATCGATCGTCTCAACTGTGGGCAACGGATAGACCAAAAAGCTGGGTTGGAGTATTTGACTGAGCCGATCGGTAACCGTGGGGGAGCCCAGCATCGATAAGTCCCATCCGGCGGCCATGACCTGTGTCGCCCAGTGCATTGCATCACTCCGCTGCTCCTCATAAAAGTTATGGAGGGCAACAAATCCAATGGATAGATGTTTCAATTTTTGAAGGTAGTTTTGCCTGTGCGCCGTCCAAATGACCCGACACTCCATTGCCCCAAGTTGATCGATGTACACCTGTAATCGTTCGAGATTTGGCTGTGAACGGAGAAAACCATGAGGTCGTGGTCAAAAATGGGGACATCGAGTTTCAAAAAAAGAAGCTGAGAGCATTGCCCAGTGGAGAGCATCTGTGGTACAGTGTAAGGGTACGCATCAAACGCGAACAATTGCAGAGCTGGAAAGCCCAGGTTATCGAAGAGGTGGGGATAACATAGAGGCATGACGCGCATCTGGAGCGAAATCAAACTCGGCAAGATATATGATTCACGGATCTCAAGAAGAGGATCGTCCATGCATCGGGACGAAGAACTGACCAGAGCACAAAGACCTGCACTGGCCAATTATGCTGCGCCAAAGGGGGACGGGGATGAAAAAGTTGATGTGCAGCATAATAAGCTGAGCCCAAGGGAAGGATTTTAAGAACCCATCGACTTTGATGGGGGCATCGACGCAGCAGGGGGGGTGGTTGCCATCCAAAACCAGGAAACGAAGTTTGGGAGCACGACTCGTCAAGCCGTCTATCCACGGCCAACATGGGATGTCCAGACATCCCACGACAAGCGCGAGGCTTTCGAGGTGAGAGAAAGTGGGTGCTTCGGCGCTGAAGAGGGGAGCTAACTGGGGCTGACTCAATTCCAGCTGGAGGACCCGGAGGTAGTTCGAAACAGTCGGGAGAAAACGATGTAAAATGCGGGCCATTTGATAATAGTGTTGGTCCACAGAAATCCTGAGTTCGAGCGACTTGGTACCTCTAGCTCGTCGCAGCCATGCCAACATTTGGTGGGTCTGCGGATCTATGACATGGTCACCCAGATGCTGCAAGAAAAATGACGAGCCCAGTTTGAAGTGCGGCTTAGTCCACAACTCCTTTAAGGACCAGGCAAGGGCCCGCCATGGGGAAGAAACACTACCAAGAAACAACAACTGTTTCAGGTCGGAGCGGAGCGGGAGAGGAGTTGGTGATAATGATGAATATTCTGCCCGAAGTTCTATAGGCAGGCTGTCCATGGGACGAAAGGCCTGCTTGATGGTTCGGGAAGTGGGGATTCTGTGTGCAGCAGACGGGAGATGACAGAAATGGTCGCAGAGTTGGATGCAAAACGGACAGCGAAGAGGAACGCCTGTAAGCTGCTGAGGGACACAAACACCAAGTGCAAGCGAAAGAAGCCCAAAGAGCCGATCAGCCCTTGCTCGATGACGCCTTCCCACGAGTTTTTTTCCTGAAAATAGCCGGCAATTAGCTCGCGAATGTGGGGGGGAGGGGAGGAGGAGACGAACCTGGCTTATGGTGGCGTCGACTTTGTCGACGTGCGAGATCGTGCAGGCGGATGCGGGCAGTAGTGTACTATCGACGGGGTGGAGGAACAAAGAGGCTGTTCTAACGGCGTGAGCATTGCGAAATGCAACGAAGGATGACCACCAACCATCGTTCATCCCAACACTGCGAACGGTCACAAAGACCTGCCCATAGTAGGTTTGGTCATTGAACAAATGCTTCGATCGGAGAAAAAGAGAGGCAGATGCCTGTACTGTGCTTGAATCGGTTAAAAAAGGCTGCTGCTTTAAAAAAAAAAGAAAACTCA